>JAJPUD010025557.1:1331-17439 GCA_023553655.1 Myrmecobius fasciatus | reverse complement strand
GGTTGGAGCCAGACAAGTGGAAGGTAGTGGGAGACCAAATATATGAATACAATGGGCTTTAAGGAATCCCACCTATAAAAAAAAGAAAGCTTTTAGCATGGGGTGTCGAACCAGGAAATATGAGGAGAAAAACAAGCAGAGGGCTGATGCCCTTAGCCCTGGAGGGTACAGCATGTGGGATGGAGCTAAGCAAGTCTTTTTTTTAGTATTTGGAGCTAAGGAAGTCTTTTTTTTAGTATTTTGTTGATTTATATTGTTACTGCTCTAGGAGGCCTGAGGAGCTTGGCAAGTTGGGCAGGGAGGTAGATAAGGACTGCCCTGGGAGATTTGAGGGACATGGCACTTCTCCATTTCCCAACCCACCTCACTTCCACCTAAGCCTCAGCATCTGCCCTTGGGGCATCCTCTGCTTCCAGAGCCTCCTCCCTCAACTCCACTTTCATGGGCAAGAAAAGGAGGAATGGATAAGGAGAATCTAAAAAGATTTGCCTTTTCAGTGCCCAGCATTAATTTAGCTGAGCCTTATAAAAGAATTGAAAGGGCAATTTTGCCACAAGGAATGAAAAATAGGAGTACCATGTGTCAAATGTATGTGGCTGCTGTTCTTTCTTCAGTAAGAAAAGCACTTCCAAAAGTTATTTTATTACACTAGATGGATGATATCTTGGGATATGCACCTGGGGAGCAAATGAGAGAAGCATGCCTACAAAAGACCATAGAAACTCTAAGAAACAACCAATTTTATATAAGCCCCAGAAAAAATTCAAAGAAATTCAAAAATTCAAAGAAAAAATTCAATATTTATTATATGAAGTATATCCAGAGGTTTGCAGTACAAAAACTTTCTTTAAGAACAGAGAAGTTGTACATGAACTGATGCTGAGTGAAATGAGCAGAACCAGGAGATCATTATACACGGCAGCAACAGTACTATATGACGATCAATTCTGATGGACATGGCTCTCTTCAACAATGAAATGTTTCAAACCACCTCCAATTGTTCACTGAAGAAAGCCATATACACCCAGAGAGAGGGATGCGAAATGTGGACCACAACATAACATTCTCATACTCCTTGATTGATGTTTGCTTACATTGTGTTTCCTTTATCTGATATATCGTTTGTGTAGATAAGATTTTTCTTGCACACCAATGATAAGTTTGGAAATATGTATACATATATTCGATTTGCCAATATTTTAACATAATTAACATGTAGTGGATATCCTGCCATCTAGGGGAGGGGTGGGGAGTTGGGGGGAAAAATTTGTAACGGAAAGCTATGTAAGGGTTATTGTTGAAGAATTACCCACACATATGTTATGCAAATAAAATAAAAATTAAAAAAAAAAGAACAGAGAAGTTGAACACGTTAAATGACTTTCAGAAATTGAGAGGAGAAATCCCATGGATGTGTCCAGTGTCAGGCTTTACTACTTATTACAACCATTGTATGACATTTGAAGGGGAGAAACTGCTTTAGACTCACCACACCAGCTTACAAAGGAAGCTCCCGAGGCTCTGAGAGAGGCTGAACTGGCTTTATCCAAAGTGGTTGAAAGAGTCACTCAAAAATATCAGTTTTTGCTACAAAAGAGGCACTTACATCAGTCCTTGAGGAGACAAGTGTGATTGAGTGGGTTACTCTCCAAACACAACCAGACCAAAGTCTTATTCCTTACATAGTGCTTGTGGCAAGCATCTTTTTAAAGGCCAGTAAGTGAGTAATTATCTGGGATATGATCTGACAATATATACACCTTTTATACCAATGAACAAATTAATGTATGCTGTGAAACCATCCCAGTGTTTTTATTGGCAAATTTCATTGACCAGAGCTCCAAATTTTACACACGAGTTCCCCTTAAAGATAACCTGCCTATTACATAATTGGCCATGGATTTTTGAAGAAAAGATTTCTAAGGCTCTTCTTAAATGACCAACCATCTTTATGGATTCATCCAAACATAACAGTTGTATTGTATAGTGTTCCTGATTTAATTATAAAAAGAGTGGTCAGAACTTCCTTTCAGTCCACTCAGCAGAATGAGTTGTGCAATATATGCAATTATGCTAGCTCTTATTATCCAGGAGATGTAAATATAATAACTGATTTTGGCTTATTCGGTAGGTGTGGTACAAATAATTGCCAAAGCCCAAATGAAATTTGTTGCCTCTAGCATATATCAGCTTTATAAGGAACTTCAGGAGCAAGTAGGAAAACATCCAAGTAAGCATTATATCTTGCATGTCTACTCTCATGGTGGACTTCCAGGTCCTATTTTTTTCTATAAAAAGGCAGAGCGCCTTGTCACCATATTAGCTAACACGCCTCTATTTCAGGCAGCCCAAGGATCTCATTCTAAATATCAACAGGCTGCACAAACTTTACATCTACAGTTTGGGATAAGAAAAGAGGAAGTTAGGAGCATAGTAAAAGCCCCTCCAGGGAAGAACCCTAGTGGTTTGAGACCCAATGAAATTTGGCAGATGGATGTGACCCATTATAAACCTTTTGGTCGTATGTGTTTTATCCATGTTGTAGTGGACACCTTTTCAAGATTTACTTTTGCAGTACCAGCAGCAAAAGAGACAGCCTGAGTGGTCACTGAATTCCTTACACAGGCCTTTGCACTTATGGGCGTGCCACAAGCAATAAAAAAGATAATAGAACTGCATATACTTCTAAACATTTTGCACAGTTGTGCACAGTATCAGATTTCACACACCACTGGCATACCCTTCAATCCTCAACAATAGGCAATTATAGAGAGGAGAAACAGAGACATCAAGATGTTCCTCCAAAATCAAAAGAAAGCGGGAGCCACAGGTATGCTAGGGAACTTCTAAATTCTTCATACTGTAATTTTTTGGTTTTTGACGAGGATGCACTGGCTCCAGCAGACAGGTTTCATAACATATATTCAGGAAGGGCAGTGTCCAGTGTGAGCAGCTCCGGTATCTTTAGATAATCGCCAGGTGATGTGGAGAGATCCAGAGAGTGATGAAAGGAAGGAACCAGACAGACTAACCACTTGGGCCAGAGGTTTTGCTTGTGTCTCTACAGATGAAGGAGGAGTCCGATGCCAATGAGCCATATCTGCCTTGTCTATTGGAGAGAAACGGAAAAAGAGAAGGCCCTTGAAACAAAGGAGAAGACCCAAGAAACATCAGCTTGTTCCATCTGGACTACCTCCACCACTTGAAAGAGCATGGCAGTTAACTATGGCAACTGACTCATGAACATTACCATAACCATAAAAATAATTGTTAATGATACTGATGCAGGACTACAAAACCTGCAGCAATCATTGGATTCCCTGACACATGAAGTGAAGGACAATAGATTGGCTTTGGACTATCTCTTGACTGCTAAAGGATACTTTCTAAACCTTCCTTCTGAGATTTACAAAAGTCTTTTTTAGTATCTTGTTTATTCATATTGTTTCTTATATTACTACTTGCTTGTGTGATTCCTCCCTCTCATGGTGATGGATTTAACCACTGATGTATACCTGCTTCATTTAAAACAAAAGAAAGGGATGTAGAGGGCCACAGATAGTGAGTGAGGTATAAGACCTTTCAGCCCAGAGGGAACCTGCTTCCAATGTCTGGTTCGGCTCCCCATCTGCCCTAAGGGCTCTTGGCCTTCCTGAGAAGTCAGGGGACAGTGACAACCTAGGTTGTAATTAAAGCAGAGTGGTACCTAGTGGCAAAGAGTCATCTACATACCACAATAAATTGTCTATGGGGTCCCACATGCACAGTTTTGCTTTGGCTATATAAGGGTGTTAGGGTATAAAAGGGTGAGAGAATTTGGAATAAACAGACTCCATGTTTGAGCATCCACCTGAGTCTCACCTCATCACTCCTCTTCTAGGACTAAGGACTTGGGGGCTAGAGAACCAAGGTCTTCCAGAGTGCTAGTCACGACACAGCAATCTGTAGAATGGGGATAATAGCAGCACCTAGGATTATTGCAAGGATGAAATGGGATGATAATTATAAAGCACTTAGCACAATACTTGGCACATAATAAGTATATTAAATACTAGGTATTAAGTATATCATGGGAGAATTTTTCTTATGGAAATTGATTAAAGGTGAGCCCTAGAATAGCCACTCCCTGCTGAAAACTTCCTAACAATTATCTATACTATTTTTAAGGGGAAAAAATCGAAACATATCACTTAACTTCCAACTTGGAATATATTCTCCTCTTCCCTGGCAAAAGGAACTCTATTGTTCCTCCATCATTAAATACTAAATGCTTTCATGTAAATGGGACCAGGTGAAAATTTCCCAGATGATGTAGGACCTTAGACCTAAGTTTCAGGAAGTCTGGTGATCTCTATTCTCAGAGGGCTGTAGGGCAAAAGAAGTCAGATCTTAGGTCTAAGTTTTTGGGACATCCCATGATCTACAGAAAGTACACAATGTAGTTAACCATTGGTCAGTGGTTGCTTCCTCCATCCAATGAATTTAAAAAAAAAAAACAGGAAAGGGAGTTGTGCCTATTATTAGAAAGATCCACCAGTGAGGATGAGGGTCAGTGGTGGAAGGGATCTTCTGCATTAGGGACTATATAATTTGCTGTTCTGGCTCTCCCTTCTATTGCTTATTTGACTGGAGTGACATCTGTTTCTTGCAAGAACAGATAATAAACCTCCATTTTGCTCTTCGAGATATCTCTGGTTATTTTATTATATGTTGATCACTCACCTCCCTCTCTGAACCACAGAATTTTAGGGGCTCATCTAGATCATGTGACCTGGCGAGGGGGCAAACTCAGGTGCTAGGGGATTGGTGCCCTGCCCTGTTTCAGGCAGCCCACCAGTGTCCAGGGCTTCTCCTTGCTCTCCAAGACAAAGTGATCCGACAGACTGCCTGTGAGACCCTTGAGGGAGGGGTGGTGTGGACAAGGGAGATCTTTGGGTGACTGAGGGGTGGGGGTGATCCCGCCATAATTGGCCATGTGGAACTTAAGATTCCATTCAAGTTAAGATGGACTTGGCTCATGGAGAATAATAAATACAAGTAGATAGTCCCTTAGGAAATATCATGTAAATGGAACAAGTTGCCAAAATATAAAGGAAAAAGCAAGAAAAATTGATGTTTAGACTGGGTCAATAAAGATATTGCTGGAGAAATTGTTTGCTCCTTAAAAAAAACCCTAAATTTGTATGACAACAGTAAAGAATCTGTTAATCCAGAAGAGACAGTGTATGCAAGACTATGGCTTTTTGGGGTCCAAATAATGTTAAGCAAGGATAACAGGAGAAAGGAGAATATAGAAAAGCAGACTCCAACAATACAGCAATGAGACCCCCTCATCTCTCCCTCCTCTCTCTATATTTTTATTCCAAGCAGCCAGGACCTCCAGACTTGAAAGGAAAAGAGAGGACTTAATTCAATTAATTCCTCCCAAGCCCCTGTGGGGCCATATGCCCCAATGCAGAAGGGATTAGAGCAAATTCAAAAGGATATCCAAAATTACCCCCTTCTAGACTCCAAGATTCTGAATGCTAAATTATATCTCTTGAGAACTTCCTTTGGCTCAGGGAGGCATAGGATAGGTGAATGCTCCCCCCAAGTATCACAAAAATCAGAAACTTTCATGAAACCCTTAATAGAAGATTCCAATGGGCTACCAGAACAATTTGGACAATTCCTGGACCCTAATCTTTTTACCTGAGAAAGTTAAATACATTTAAAACAAAGTTCTAGTAACTCACTTTAAGAGGTCATATGTTGGTAACACCTAATTAGTTGAAAAATGTTGCTTTCTAAAATGTATATTGGGTAATTTATAAAAATGAGGTATGTTGTAAAATTTGTCAGTTCTGCTGGACATCTGTATAAGTTTTATGAAATTTGGTCCAAAGTTAGACATTAGCTATATTGTGAATCTTAAAAGTTAAAAAAGGGAAATTTCTTTAGTGGAACTTATAATTACCCAGTAGAAAGGGAGCACCCCATGAAATTGGGGCATGCCCTTAGCTGGCAGGCTAAATCCTGAAAGGGAGTTAGCCCTTAGTTATCTGTAAGGGGGAGAAATGGGGTTGAAAAGCTTAGTAGATTTAGGGGAAATACATGATATGGGGGAAGGGAAAGGGAAATAAAAAAGCTTTATCCGTCTTTTCCCTCACTGTGTAACTGAATGAGAAAACAAACCCACTCAATGGAGCTCATTGCTCCACCCATCAATTGCTTTTCTTATTAAAAACTGAATCATTTTATTTTTCAAGTTTATGGCTGCCTTAAGGAAAAGTCATTTTTGATACTGTATCAAAGATTCCACTGCTTAGGAAGGTAAGAAACTCTTCAGAGGTTTCTTACACCTGCAAGTTCTCTGAAAAGGTTTATTTCTACCAAGGTCTCCATCTTCAGCAAATTTAATATTTTAAGTGCATAATGGTCTCCTTGATTAATGAGTATGTTAACAAATATGATCTATAGCTTGCTAGAAGTACCTAGAACAGTATTCTAATCCGACAATCCCTCATCTAACTTTGGCTGTGATCTGAAAGCACAGGGGATAGATAATTTAGGATCTAAAACCTGATGAGTGAAACTTGCTTTTGAGATGAAATCTCTTGGGACTGGAACTAATGTTTTGAGTTTTGAATTTGGATATAATTGCCTCATGTATCAGTACATCAGTAACCCATAATTTGGGAGAAATGACCTAAGTTACTTGGAGGGATGTCTTCCTGAGCTGTTACAGGTGGATGTCTTATCTGGGCAAGAACTGAGAGGATAACCTTAGCCTCTGCTTAAGGTGGTATTAATTCCCCAACTCCTGATTCCTACACTTTCATTTAGCTCCAAGGCCAGAAAATTCTGAAAGGGCTGTTTAACCCCCACCCCCCATCCTGAAGCCTATCTGGAGGAGGGATATATCCTTAGGAGAGGATTACAGGATTGTGCACTCCTAGTCCTGGCAGGGCCTTTAAACTGCTTTTGGGTTTTGTTGACACCCTTACTAATTGGGCAAAAGCCTTCCCTTGTAAGAAAGGAGATCATACCCACTTAAAATTACCTCCCACTCTGCATGTCATCCTCTCTAAACATTATGATGCTTGCCCCCTAGACTACCTAAGCACTCCCTTCACTGTGTATAGGGCCACACTCTTCCACCCATTGCCCCATCTCCTTTAAGGAAACAAAAGCAGGAATTTGGGGAAATTGTTCTTTTGTATTTATTCTAGGAAAATCGGGATGAGAGACATTCATGAGAACTTCATCTTCCCCTGTCAACCAATCTTTCCCTGGGTGGGCACCCTGGTTACTGCTCTTAGTAACCTCCATATTAATTTCCAATTTTTTTTGTCCATATTCAGGCCTTGCATTTTTATTCAACTTGTGAGTTGCTTCTCCCAGACTCCAAGCCCTGAAATTCCAAGTACTCGGTCAACCTGAAATCAACTGATTCGCCACAGCACCCCCTGCTGCTGATGCCCCCTGCCAAATCCCAGGTCTCCTCTTCTCAGTCTAGACCCCACTGGGCAGGGCCAGCTCCTCACTCCTTGCCAGCCTGCAGGAGCTCCATTAAAATGAGACCTTCTTCCCTTTGGTCCAAATAACTCTGGGTCTGCTCTGCTCCAAATGGGAAGGATGGGATAACGGGCCTGAGGCCTCCAGGCCTGGACAGTGCTGGAATTCTGTGATAACACCGGCTGCCAGATGCCAAGTGTGGGTCTGTGATGACAGGATTTCCAAGACAGAGGGGTGGGAGCTGGTGGGAGCGGGTCCTCCGACTCCTGCTCCTTGCCTTAAGCAGCATTATCCTTCCACTCACTTGCTTATGCACTTGAGCACTAGAATGGGTCCAGATTTCTTAGCTAAAGTGGTTCCTGAAAACTCCCACTGATGTGTGGGGGTTGGCTCTGAAGGGGAGAGTGCAGGTTACATGGATCCTGAGAAGAGGGACCAGCCTAAAGGCTGAGATAACAAGGATGACCTTGTGGAAGAAGTGCATCAAGACTGGGGAGAGAAAGCTTCAAAAGTCTGAAATAAGGAGGGACTGAATGGGACCAGAGGGAGATTTCTCAGAGGCTGGAGGACCCTAGAGCTAAGGTTCCAGAAGTTATGTAATCCACAGGACCTAGGCAGCATTGCTGATCATTGGTCAGCGGTTACTTCCTTTTCAATCCATACAGTGAACCTGAGTCTTTTGCTATTTCATCCATTCCTGGCCTGGGGACTCATACTATGAAGGACTGCTCAGTTGGTGTGCTTGGACTTCTCCTTGCAAAGACAGAATCCATGCTTTCTGGTTGTATCTGGAGATGCCTCGGAATAGCCAATTTGAGTCAAGGGTCTAACACCCTGTCCCACACCAAATCCTGTTTTCCTCTTCTGTTGTGGTTTTTTCTCTCCAGATCTGATTTTTTTTCCTGCATAACATGAGAAATGTGGTTAGGTGGTTTCAAAAATTGCAATTAGATTACTTGCTGTCTTGGGGGGAGTTGGGTTAAGGAAGCGAAGGAGAAACATTGGGAACACAAAGTTTGACAAAAATGAATGTTGAAAATTCTTACATGGATTTGGAAAAATATTGAAAATATCAAAAAAATAAAATTTTAAATACTATATAAAATCTTCCCAATGTAAGCTCTCTCACTCTATCTCTCTTCTCTCCTCTTATTTGCCTCCCTACTCTTTTTTTCTCTTTCTCTTTTGTCTTCTCTTCCTCCCTCAGTTGGTCTCACTCAATACTGCCTTGTCTCTCTCTTTTCCCCTCCCCTCTCCAAGCCCCCCTTTCGGAATCAGAACTGGGTAGATATGCTTCCAATCTTTTCCTTGGGCCTCTGATGTGTCTTGTTCAATTCTAATTGTAGCTACAATGCATTTCAATTATTTTTTGTTTCTTACAAAATTTTCTCTTTTATCTGGGGGTTTCAAAATTTGGCACTAATAACCCTATTTGTTTTCCATAAAGGATTGGTGGATTTTTTTTCTATTTCCAACTTTACCCCTAATGTTCTATCACCATCAAATTTGATCATCATATAATCTTCTTGTTGCAGTTTATGATGATGATCTAGTTCTGCTCATTTCACTTAGCATCAATTCATGTAAGGGTCTCCAGGTCATCCTCCTGATCATTTCTTATAAAAAACAATGTTCATAACATTTATATACCATAATTTATTCAGCCATTTTCCAATTGATGGGCATTCACTCAGATTGCAGTTTCTTGCCACTACAAAAAGAGCTGCCACAATTTTTTTTTGCACATGTGGGGTCCTATTCCCTCCATTAAAAATCTCTTTGGGATATAAGTACAGGAGAACCACTGTTGGATCAAATGGTATGTCATTTGATAGCCCATTTGGCATAGTTCCATATTGTTCTTCAGAATGTTTGGATCAGTTCACTATTCCACCAACAATGTACAGCTTCCTGTACAGCCACAACGGATGTGCTGGGTCAGTGTTCACTAAGTTCTGGTGCAGGGGGGCCATAGCCAAGTGCTCTGAAATTCTGGCATTTAAGGGCTCCCTATTTTCCTTTTGCATTTGCATTGGATGTCTTATAGTTAATCTGCTGATTTACTGGCTTGCAACCAGGACAGAATAGTCAACACACTGCTGTAGATTCCTCCCAATAGATTCCCCAGCACCCAGAGCCCACATGGCCCTGCTTCTCTATACTGCCTTTGCTCAGTCCACTTCTCTTTGTACCTAATTGAAACAGACCTTTTCTAGACATTTTTGAAATTATCTTCTAGTGGAAATGTTACACTCCAAATATTTGTGGGCTCTATCACTCCAAAAACCAATTCAGAGGCTGGATTTGACGTTCATTTAAGGGACATGGGGAAGCTCTGAAAAAGCTCTGTTTCCTCTCTGCCATCTTGCCTCCAGCAATGCTTCTTAGCCAATTTGTCAAGCACCAGTAGATTTGTTGTGAAAGGATAAATTTCAGCCCCTATAATTTTTCTATCAGCGCTACAAATCAACTTGAAGATGTGATAGAAAATGTCCTGATTGAGTAGGCAATTTTCTCCACCTAAACCTCAAATCCCTATATCTTCTACACAATCATTTGACACTGAGACATATATTGTTTTGTCACACCTCTTCCCTTGCTATCTTATATACTTAACAATATAAATGTCCTGGTTTTCCAATTACATCACAAGTTTCTTAGGAGCCTCAGTTTTCTCACCTATAGAATGGCAATAGATAACAACACTTGTATTCCAAAGGAGTTCTAAGAAAACCATTCTGTGAACTTTAAAGTTTTATGAAAATGTAAATGATTGCTATTGTCATTTGATTAATGTTCCTGCTTAAGAAGTTGTGGAAAATTGTTGATGCCAAAAATATAATCTATCTATAAAAACGAGGGGGATATAATTTGGAGAGAATAGCTTTATATTCTAGACAAAATGAGATTCTTTTGGAGAACTAATGCTAGGAAATTTCCCTATTGGTCCAATACTTCATTTTACTAAGTAAAAATTGGGATCTCTAGACAGTATAGCTTCTTAGTGCATAGGATGATTATGACCCTGAGTTCTTGCCCCCTGGCAACAGGATCTAGACATTCTAGCTCTAGCCAGAATCTATTTTGTTCTCTGTGCTTTCCTGCACATTGCAGACCACATGCATACTTTTTGTGGCATTTCTTTACAAAGAAACGAATTATTTCTGAAAATGTCAGTAGTAAGATTCACATCCTCAAAAGCACATCTAAAAGGATTCTATCCAGGCCAAAGTGCTTGGCAGCCTGGCAGTTGATTAGCTAGCTAACTTTTCTCAAGGCCACAATGATCTGCTGTGATTTCCCCAAAAGTCCTTGGCTATCTGTATCCAAGATAAGAATGGCATTCTTCTCCCTAGAATACACACACACACACACACACACACACACACACACACACTCATTGTTCAAGTGAATTGAGGTTGACCTGAATGATTTCTCTTGGTCAATGCATGGGGCTCATGAGGATCTGGCCAATGGTATAAGTGAATCAACAGGAGGGAGTGTAATGGAGTGACCAAACACTGGTCTTGGGGGACAAAAGATCATGCATCAAATCCTGTCTGCCTCCCATCCTTACTTGCCACTTGACCTTGATAATTCACTTAATGTCATCTGTAAAATGGACATAGAATTCCTTGTTCTCTGACCTGGCAAAATTGTTGCAAGAAAATCTCTGAGCAGATCCCTCATCCAATGTGAATGTCATCACCACAAAATGCTTTGTTTTCCAGCTTCTGAGTCACCAAAGGGCATTTGGGGAGAGGGGAGTCTGGTACCACTTTGGTTACCATGGAAAATCAGAATCAGAAGGATATAATTGAAAGAGCATTGGGAACTGAGAGGCATATGATGAGCCTTGTGAAATGCCCTAGTGTCCTGAGTGGCGGCTAGTATGCTGGTTTAGAATTCAGAGAGAGGGGCCTTTGGAGGGAGACAGACTGTGAATGTTACCTCCTAATCATACCAGTTCTTATTAGCCCAGGCATATTCAATGAAAATGCTGTCTCTGCAGCAATCAGAGAATCTTTTTTTTTTCCTGCTCCTTCTGAGAAGGAAAAATTGTTCAAGAACCTCCAAAGAATTGGGTTTAAAAAGCCCTACACCAGGACAGCTTCATAAAGCCAAGTTTGGGATTTCCAGAACAGCAGAAAAAGAAAGAAATAACCTGAAAAGAAAGCTGCCTCCCCTCTCCCTGAGAAGAAAAACAGCAGCCCTCCCAAAAGAGGCCCCTCCTGATTCTGCCATCCCTGACCAAGGTCCTGAAAGACCAAATCGTAGAATAAAGTGAATTTGGCCAGAGACAAACCCTTCATGTTTCCCAGATAATAGTTCTCATATTCAAAGATTCTTACTTCAGTGATTCCAAGCCCTACCTAAAAATGTACTTTCTTCTTCTCAGATTATATTTGACCAATAGGGTAAGGGCTTTACAACAGAAGGACAAGACTAGATTAAAGGATGTGATAAAGTCACTTTTAGCAACAAAATTAATTTGAAAGATTGTGGTCTTTAAAAATGAATTTACCTGGAGAGTCTCAAGTGACTTGCCCAGGGTCATACACCCAATATATGTCAGAGGCAGGAATTGAACTCATTTCTTCCTGGTTGCAAGTCTAGCTCTCAATTCATTATACCACACTGCACCTCCCTCTGCTTCTTTATTTCTTTTCTTCTCCCCTCTCCATGGAAGTATATATATGTACATACATATAAGCCTGCATACACACATGTAGATACAGAAATAGGTAGACAGACAGGTAGAAAGGAAGATAGATAGATAGACTGGCAGATATACATACAGAAAGATAATAAGGCTTTTCAAGCAAAGGCAAATGAAAGGAAGATGTCGAGACAGAGACTGAACATGAGAGAAAGAGAGGTTATGAAACAGTATTCTCTGGAAGAAGAGAAGAAAGGACAGAAAACAGGACAGGGACAAAAACAGAGCTAACCTTAGCAAGGAAAAGGACTAGCACATATTTTGACACCAAAAAAAGGAGATTATATGATGAAATAGGTTTTCAACTATGGAATAGAGGAAGAAAGGGAACTCATGATAGTGTCCTGTTTTCTGAAGGAAGTTGACAAAAGGAGATTGTGGGTGGTGACAGGGGTTTGTAGAGAGAAAAGATGATTTCAAACAGCCACTATGAAAGTGCAGTAGAGCATCAGTCAGGGAAGAATAAAACATTTCCATAAATTACGAGAGACTAAATGAGATTTGATAGCATTAATTTGTAGTGGATTCAGTCTTCCCTGCCTCAGTGTTAATGGGAGTGGGGAGAGGGAGAATTCAACAACTGACTGTATAAAGTATGACTTTATGACTTAACATTCACTGAAAGCTATTCACTGTACTACGCTTACTTTTTATAGTTAACTAGAAGACTAAATTAACAACAAGTTTTTGTTTTTGTTTTTTAAAAGGGGGATTTAACCAAACAGCCTAGCAAATGAATTGGCAACCAAAGGTCTTGGTGTGTATCATGTGACATACTCCCCTTCTCCCTCCAAATTACCATAGCACCAATTGGAGAAAGCACACAGTGAGAGGACTCAACTGGAGGGCACCCAGGAAGGGAACATGTGTGAAGAACTCACGTTGGTCATGGCACCTACATTCAGGGCACATGAGGCTGCACCCAGGTGTCCAGCAGTAACTCACTCAGCCAATGCTGTGGGATTGCTTAGATACCTATGAATAGTGGGGACCCTACTCTCTACTTCCCTCTGCTGGCTGTCGCACCTCTGATCTCCATGCAGCCTTGTAGCTTTGGACTCCCCAGGTCTTCAGGTTGCAGGACTTCTTGCCACGCCTTCTAGGCTTCAGTGTTTTAGGGTAACTTGTTAGGCTCTTAGCTCCCATCAGCTATGGTGCTGTGATTAGGAAGCATCTCCCTGAAAAGAGCAAGGCTGACAATATTTGGGCTACAAATCACCACACCCAGCTCAAGGCAGCCAGTAAAAATCAGTGGCCAAGGCAGAAATTAAATTTGTTCTTTCCACTGTCTGTTTTGGATACTAATTTGAAATTTATGGTCTCAAACAATGATCTCATAACTTTAGAACATCCTTCTGGCTCTCACATAAGTCCTGATGGGCATCTTGTGCCCCAAGAATACATTTTTGGAATTCTGCCCCAAATCCCCAAAAGAGCTGTATAGAAACAAGAAGGACAAAGTCTACTTTGTTCCCTAAATCCTTGTTGAATAGCATATAAATCAAAGGCAGCAGGCTGTAGTGAACAAGACGCTGGACATGGAATCAGGAAGAAGAGTTCAAATCCCACCTTGAAACACTTGCTATTTATGTGAACCTGGGGTTCACCTCAGTGTTGGTTTGCTCATCTGTAAAATGAGAAAAATTAGACTGAGTTCTCTCCCAGATGGAAATCTGTAACCCTATCATGAGCTGGTAAAGATCAAAAGCTCAAGGAAGAGAGCAAGGGCACTAACTCCCACTCTCCCAGTTTATATTCTTCATTACTTTTTCCAACTCTGATCCTTTTTTTTTTATCACTTTTTTAGATGGGATATATCACTCAAATAACCCCAGGTTTCCTGTTATAGTGATAAATTGCTGTGTTCTGATACATTTATTGATGAAAACATATTTAGGTATGAACAAGGTTGGGGAATCTCCTCACCTGCATCAGAAAGTCTGTTTGTTCTGGCTCAGGCACAGGGCTATAGAAGCCTGCATAAAATGAAGGAGGCAGTTTTCAAGAATCAGAGGTTTGAGTCCTTGAGGTAAAGGGAGAACATTCTAGTCAACCCTCTAGGAAGGAATCCGTGGGATCCTCTAAACCTCAGCCTTTGTCTTGGTCTTCCTTTCCTCAATGATTGGAAGAGCCTTGAGATCTGCAAAGTTCTTGACAGCTTGGTAGCATCCTGAGTGGCTGGTGTAATAAGTCTCTTAAAATCTAAAGACAAACTAGCTACAATAAAGTACATAAATTCAGCATTCTAAAAGTACTTCAGAAGAAAAGTTCCATTATATCAAAAGGAAACATCTTAAGAACTTCAGCAAAAGTACATTCAGGAGCTACCTACAAGTCACCCCTTCAGAATCACACTTTAGCGTTGTCTTCGTCCTCTGAAGATTAACTCAAGTTTTCCCTGTTCCCATAATATGCTTCAGTGGTGGGGTAGTTCTTTGCAGGGGCATTTTTTCAAAAAGAGGAATTAATATTAAGGGCCCCTGTGGTGTGTGGGGAATAGTTCCTCAGGTTTCCTTCAGCTCTGCCCTCTAACCAGAATCCCCAAACTCTCTGACCAGGAAGCACAAACCAAGAGAACCAGGAGCCAGCAGCATCCCTGCCCCACTTTTTCTGCCCCCAGAAGGGACTGGTTCCTTCTAGCCAAGGCCAAATTCTCAGGTTCTCAGTGGCACAGCTGGACCTGGCTGCCATCCTAATCAGCCTCAGCACAAATTTCTTCCAATTTTGGGGGAAATAGGGAGAACTGGAACTGCCTATTTTGGACCTTACTAGAATCCTCCAGAGCTAAATTTTTAAAACATATCCCTAAATGGATGTTGTTGTCCAGAATGTTCTCCCTGGGGCATTTGGGAGGAGTGTTTTGGGTTCCTAAAAGAAGTTTTTCTTTGGGGGGGCCAGGAGCGGGCAGACTTTAGAGGTCCTCTTCTGAAAGCCACTGGCTTGGACAGGAGGGGTTGCAGTGGCGTTTTCAGGGCCAGAATATTCTTCCTGCAGCGCTGGGGGGGAAAGTTTGGGGACAGCCTTCATAGAACTTTTGGATTCTGCTGGGAAACTAGGCTGCACTTTATTAGTCCTTTTTGGAGTAGCTCTGTGTGTTTTGTTAGAGCAGGGTGAGGTGGCTTACTGATGATCCGTGGCAAAAGCAGGAGGGGATGGTTCCATGAGTAGAAGAAGAATTGCTAAGACCTTAGGAGGAATCTCGAAACCCAGATGTCTCAGCCACAGCGGGGCCCCAGTGTCCTTTTTCTGCTTTGATGACCTTGCAGGAGTGCTGTCCTCCTGGCTTTCAAAGTTGCACATTTGGTCATTGTTCTTTATAGACAAGGGTACAACACGGTGAGGGGCCCTCAGTGTCACTGCTTTGGCCTGCTGCTCCTGGACCAAATCTGTGAATGAAGAAGGGATCATATGAGCAAAGGGGAAGGAATCAGGAATTGTGAGTAGCAAAGATAGCAGCAGCTCAGGGATTATGATCTACTAAGAGTGGGCCTGGATTTTGGAGGAGAACTGGACTCTTATCAATGTTCTCTTGCATATGCTCTCACTCATACTGGAGGAAGCCCAAGAGATTACTTCATTACTTCCAATTTTTTTTCTGCTAAACCACTTATTTGGACAGAGTTGCTTGCATGGAGTGATCCCCTTAGACTGGGAGCTCCTCCAGGGCAGGGCCAGGCTTGGGCAATTCTTTGTATCCCCCTAGTACCTAATATGAAGCTTGGTCCAAGGTAGATAATTAATAAATGTTTATTGACTATGGCCTCCACTTATTCTTTCCCCATTCTCTCACTCCTAAATTCTCTGTACTCTGGTTTCTCACATTCTCATTCAGTTGGTTTTACTCATTGAAATGCAAAGTTGCCTATTATAACCTCCAAAGTACAAAAGTGA
>JAJPUD010025556.1:0-17439 GCA_023553655.1 Myrmecobius fasciatus | reverse complement strand
TATGGGGGTGAGGTGGGAGGTTTACAGGTCCCCATCTCCCTAGCCCAAGGTGCCAGCCCAGCACCCAACCTTCAGGGCAGGTGGCGCGCTGCGTTGGAGGGAAGGGATGGCCTGCAGAGTCCAGAACGGCAGCCGGGGCGGCCCTCACTCGATCAGCTCCACGTAGTTGGCGGGGAACATGCCAAAGTGGCCGTCTGGCCCATAGCCACGCCACCAGCCCTCATCGATCACTTCGATTCCTGTGATGAAGTTTCCAGGGTCAAAGGAGATCTCAGTGTCATCGGCTGGGAGAGAGCAGACAAAAGCCCTTGTGAGTGCCAGGCTGGGGAAGCCCTGAGGAGGGGGGAGCTTCAGCTCTTCCTTCCCACTCAGCCCCTCCTTTCTGCACTTGTGGCTAAGCCCCAAACCCTGCGGGATGGCAGACTGAGGGGTCCCCAAGGGCAGTCCGGGCTTGGCCATCCCCAGGGCCGCCCTGTGGTTTGGGGAGGACCCAAGTTCTGAAGGCCAGGCCAGCAGGGAAGCTGCCAGGAAGTGAGCTGGGAAGGCCCCCTGGATAGAGGTGGCAGCAGACTGTCCTCCAGGCACCAGAAAAGCTCAACTCAGAGGCTCATGGTCAGCCTGGAACAGCAGGAGCACCCAAAAGATGGAAGATCATCTACGCCAGAGCTGAGAGGCTGTGCTCATGGGGGGACACCCACAAGGGGGAGGTCAAAGACCTTTAAAGCAGGGACAAGCAAAGCTCTGCTCTTGGACTACACCAGCCCCGGGATCCCGCTTCAGGGGAGCTGGGGACAAGGGCTCTGGAATCCTGCCTTTGACCCTGAGTGACAATCAGCAGGTCAGTTCTCTGGACCTCCGTTCTCTCATCTGCAAAGCTGGGATATCACTGTCCCCTGCCTGCCTCATTAGCCTAGAAGTAGTGACAGAGTAAAAGCACCTGAACAGGCGACACACATGAGCACACGCGCTCCCCCACCCTGAACTCTGCCGGGGGGGTGGTGCGGGCCCCCCCCCCCCCCGGCATGTGTGCAGGCCTTACCCGCCTGGTAGTCATACAGGGCCCTGGCAGAGAGTCCTTTCTGGCCCAGCTCTGGTCCTGGCTTGGAGTGGTCAGTATACTCATAAGTAGCCTCTTCCTCTACCTGTACAGGGAAGAGCAAAGAGCAGGATGGCTTCTCTCCCAACAGCACGTTTCCTGGCCCCCCTCACCTCTGTCTCCCAGTCCTGTCCCAAGACAAGACTGCTAAGAGGAGGGGGAGCAGAATCCATGTCTGGGGAGAGGTTCAGGTTAACAGGACAAGATCCTGGTCTGGGGAGCTGCTGTCTTCTGTGCCCTCCCCCCAAATGCCAGGTCCTGGATCGCTGCCCCTGCCCTCCCCATCTTGCTTATTAGCTCCTTGGTGCCTGACCAGCGGAGCACAGCTGCAGGCTCTGAGGGTCCATGTGGCCCACGGGCTCCAACTGAACAGAATTACCCGAGGAAACATGCTGAAGCACCAACCTGTGGGGGCTCCTCATAGAGATCATCCTGCTCCGGGGGCTTCTCATACAAGTTTTCTTCTTCCACCTGCTCTGGAGAATGAGGGGCAGGAGCAGGGCCTGGCTGCACTTGGAGATCTGAGAACAAAGCACACCCACAAGCCAGATTTCACTTGGGCACTCCTCCTCCTTGTTCTCCCTTCCAAGGCCCCTTCAGAAGACTGAGAACACTTCCTATGGCCACCCTTCCACAGAAGACAGAGACTTACTTGTTGCAGGCTCCAGGGAAACCGGGGTGACTTCTCTGTTAACAGAAACTTCTGGTTGGGTGTGCTGCCTCTGCAGGAAGGGGCTCCGAATCTTGCCTGGAAAACCAGACAGTGACACGTCAGGCCCACCATGAGGGTCAAAAAGAAGCTCAAATAGCCCACGGCCCCATCTAACTATTTTCTTTCTGGGAAACAGTGTAGTATAAAGGACAGGGACTGGACATGGGACAAAGGGAGGTCAAAGAGTGACCCTAGACAAATTAAGAGCTCCAGTTCCCAGTTCTAAGCAAGATGGGTATTACTTCAGGCGTGGGGAACCTCAGGCCCAACAACAAAACGCTTTGTGATGATGAGCTGAAAGTGAGGTACAACCACCTCCCATGGCTTGACTTCTAAGCTGATCATGGATGGCCCACGAGTGATGTCATAAAAATCCAAATGGCCATTGGTAGAAACAAGGTTCACACCTGTAATACATCCTCTAGAGCAGAAGCCATGCATGGCCCACAAAATAAAGGCCCTGCTGATGCTGATCAGATGGGGCAAATGGGCCCTTGCCAATGCTGAGCAGTCACTTGTCCTTCAGGAACCCCTTGCCCTCTCCATGCTCCCACAACAGTCAGTTGGGATGATGCCATCTTCTCTGGACCATCCATTACCTTCTCTCCTCCCTTACTAGGACTCCACAAGACTTATGCTCCCTCCTCACTTCATTTCTCTCCCTACCCTTAATTCTACCCAGCCTGCTCCTCTCTACTGTCTCTAAGGTCATCTTCTAGCTTTTCTTCCCCTTCTAGTCCCTCTGTCCATCCCTCCCTCCCCTTCTCCCTCTTTCCCCCTGCTAAGAGGTACCAGTGACTGACCTTGTGACCACAGACTCTACCCCGTGGGCTCTCTGGGCTCCTGAAACTCGATACTCCCTTAGCCCAGCCCAGACCCTGGTGCCTTGGCTTCTTAGAAAGCTCCTCCCCCTCCTCCCAAGCTCTTCATGTGGACTTGGGCCTCCCTTCTCTAGCTTCTCTCCCCTGGTCTTGATCAGCTTCTGGTTCCCAGGTCTGTCTGCTTGTGAAGGCAGACGAACACCCCCACTCAGTCATTACTTGTGCTTGTGATACCTCAGTCAGTGGGTGAGAAAGCCTTAAGGGTTATCTTTGGAATGGAGGGGTGAGGGTGGAGGGAGAGTGGGGCTAGCGCTCCATTTTGGGTCTGTTCTCTCCTCAATTACATGGCTATCACCTTCCATCAAGCCTTCAAGAAGACATCTGGAAAATGCCTTCGCTTCCTTGGAGGTCTGACCACTCTGTCTTAATGGCCCATGTCTGAGATCAGACCATAGCATCTCCACAACCCAGCACCCCTCGCCTTTGCTGCCCTCCAGTCACCTGTCTCAACTGGCCAACTTTCTGCCTCCTGGGGTGCAGTGCACCCAGCTTGGGGCCCTGCTCCCTCTGCCTGATGAATTCTCACCCACCCTTTCAAGTTCAGTTCAAACGAAAGTCTCCTCCAGGAATATTCCCATGACACCCAGGGAGCAGAGGACTTCCCTCTCAGGCCCTCAACAAGCTACAACGTGTGCCCTCCTTGTCTTATCTGTATCATGCCCCCCCCCCCGAAATTCCAGGGGCAGGGACATCTCCCTCAACCAGGGTACTCAGCAGGTACTCAAAAAATGTTTGCTGAATGAATAGCAGACACTAGGCTCAGAAAAAACCCAATTCCCTTGGATCCTAGCGCCCAACTCATTCTCAAATGAGATCTCAATCCCTCTCTGGCTGTTTCCTAAGAGCCCCAACAAGACCAGCAAATGCTGTTTGGGGGAAGGGCAGAGGAGAGAGAGAAAAGGAGAGTTCCCTGCATATCGCTGGAGAATTATCTCATGGAAAAGGGAGACCTGAGGACCCACTCTGTCCCGAGGGAGCACTGATTCTGAAGTCCTGTGGGGTCCAAAGGCTTGGGGACTCCAGCTCCAGAGCACACTGCCATTAACTTCCCTGCTCTGGAAGGCAGGAAGGGCTTGAGGGCTTGGGGAAGAAGCAAAGGAAAATAGGCTCACCAGGACAGACAGAAGGGTCTCTCTGCAGCTGCTCTTGGCACAGAAAAGCAAGCTCTCAGAAGAGATTTAAGACTGTATTATCTAGTCTCCTAATTCATTAATGCCATTAATTCCTTCTGCAATATCTTCTAAAAAAGTGGTCATTAAGCCTCTGCTTGAACCTCTTCAGTGACAGGGAACTTACTGAAGTGAGAAGCCCCAATATCTGTCAAGCCGAAAGACTGTGGCACCAATACCCCTAACAGCTACCTCAAGGGTAAACATGACAACTAGAAATACCACAGAAGATGCCAATGGGTGAATCTGGAGGAGGACGTCCCCACGTGAGCTCCCCGGGCTCCTCCCTGAGCCACCAGGACATTTCTTCAGCTCAGTGACCACCTTCCCTGACCACACTCACACCCAAACTGCCACTCGGCCCCCTCTCACCTGGCTGAGGGCCCAGGATGGAGGTTGTGGACATCGCTCTCTCCTTCTGCTTAAAAATATCCCGTGGGTTTGTTGGTCGATGAGATGCTGTCTCCTGGGGAAGATGGAATTTATGAGAAAACACCAATGCCGGCGCCCATCTGCGCAGCCCTAATTCACCAAGTGCGGTTCCACAATGGCCCAGAGGAGTGGGCGGGCCAAGCATCATTATGGCCACTTAACAGTGAGATGGAGAGGTTTCCATCAGACAAAACCAGTAAAGCACAAAGTTGGGCCTCAGTCTTAAAATCTGCCAAGGGCTCTCTGCAGTAATCCCAAGTGCAGATGCTGCCAAGGCTGCTCAGTGCCCAGCCCCTTGGACCTTAGAATGGGAAAGCCCCATGAGAATGAGACCAGGCCCATTTGGCCTCTTCCTCACGTGAGGGAGAAGCACTAACATTTATCCAGTCTTGCCTGGCTCCCTGCAGGCCAACCTCCCTCCTCATTCTCAGTCTTGCTCTCCTATTCGAGGCCCTCTGTCCCCCTTTCCCCTGTGGAAGGTACCTGGGGTCCCCCAGAAAATGTCCCCCAGGGCAGGGACTGCCTTTCCTCCTGTCCCCAAGGCCAGGCAGTACTGTCGTGCTTGGATTAAGGCAACAAATACTAGCTCTGCTTTACAGATGAGAAACTAAGCAGGAGCCCACAGCTCAGTGTCCTCCCTCCTGAAGGACAACTGTCTGTCCTCGAGTCCCACGGCCTGAGACCCTCACCCATTTCTAACTCAAGGGGACAGGAAGGGTCCGAGGCCAAAAGAAAGCTCATCCTCACCTGTTGCTCCTTTGAAATCTTTTCTTGGTCCTGCTCATACTTCCTATGGTGAATGGAGGGGAAGAAAGAAGCCCCATGAGAATCAGACCTGACACCTGGTGCTAACCCTGAGCCTCCCTGCCCACTGCAGAGCGGGTGATGAAGCAGGAGGCAGGACAAGAGCAGCCCAGCTCAGGCACCGGGGACAGAGAGGAGGGAACGGGAACACGGGAGGGGGTGTGGCGGTCACAGAACACGGCCATTGTGACAGGTCGGGAGGATAGAGGCGGCTCCAGAGAAGGCAGCAGAGCCGCCTCCCCGGGGGGAGGCAAGGAAGGAGAACCAGGAGTGAGAGCAAAGCCCCCATCCGGGCCACGAGCCCCTGCCCCCCCCCCCCCCCCCCCCCCGCAGAGGCAGGCTGTGGCCCGGTTTCTGGCGAGCACGCATGCTCAGCTCTTGGGAGGGGGGCGGTGGAAGAAGGTGGGGAGAGAAGAGCTGCTAACTCGAGGCCCCGGCCTTCACCTCTGTGCCTCAATCTCATGGGCGTGCTCCTGGTAGCGCCGCTCGCGGTCGGCCGCCTCCTGCAGCTCCCGCTCCCTGCGCTCCTGCTCCAGCCGCTGGTGCTCCTCCTCGGCCCGGCGCTTCTCCTCCAGCCGCCGATTCTCCTCATCTTTCTGAGGAGACAACGATGCCCTCCTTAGGTGTCCTTACTGGCTGGAGAACAAGGATCTCCAGCCTCTCCCCAGAAGGGGCAGCCTGCGTTTCGAGGCCACCGTCCCCGCCACCACCCTGCGCCTGGGCCTACCGACTGATCCCTCCATCGTCCCTCACTATTCCTAGAACGGAACCCCCACCCAAACGCTCACCTCTGCTTTGGCCCAGAAGCTGTCTTTCCCAACCCTTTTGATCTCAGACACAGCGTTGGTTTTCTGGTACACGGACCCCTGTGGAGAGAGAGTTTTCCCGATGACCTGGGCCCTGAAGGTGCCCTCGGCTTCCAGGCCTCCATCCAACAACCGACAATTCGGGTGCGGACAAGATTGCCGCGCGTCCTCACTGCCACAAGCAGGCCCCGCGCCAAACTCCTGCCGGGAACAAGACCCCGAGGATGGCAGGTCCTGCACGACTCTACTGCACTCACCAAGGTGGCCCTCAGCCGCCCACTGTGCCCCCAGTGGGGACCTACCCCCACCCACCCCAGGGGCTGACTGGGCTCTGCCCAAGGATCCCCAGCGCACGTGCCCTCGGGAGGCTCTGTCCGAGACTCCAGCTGGGGGTGCCCACATAAAAAGCCCCAGCTGTATGCAGGAGTCACACTAGAGCCTGCTGCATCTGGAGGCCCCGTTTGCTCCCAGCAGACAGGGCTTCTTCAGGGCATCCTTATCTCCACTCAAAGCAACTACTACAGAAGGTTCAGATGCCCAACATCAGAAGAGCAATTACTGCCAGCGGGCATTAGACCCGAATGCTACTGTAAATAGGAAAAGTCCCTAACTTTGGGTTTGGAGACCACACCAACCCCTGGAGTCAAGACTGCAAGAACAAGCAGCCTGGTTCAGGAGACAGAGCAGAGACCCCTTCTCATCCTAACCTTCCCTGACTTCCATTGTAGAATGTCCCACTGACAAGGTCAGTATTTCCTCCATTTGGAGGTAATTGTCCCATGCTGGTTATGAGAGCCTTGTCCCTGACATCTAGAGCCCCTGATCTCAGACTATTAGAGGTTCAGCATCAAATCAGCCTCTAAGAAGTGCTAAATGTAGGTCTGTCCTGAGAGGGGGTAAGTGCACAAGCTAATTACTTCTTGGGGGGGGAGGGAGAGAAGAACATTAGGAACCAGGACATCTAGCCATTTGTATCCCTCCTCCCTGCTTCACTTTAGGTAAGGACAACCCAGAATTCTAGGCCTGAAGCAAGAACTCACCACTGGAGCCTGGGGGCCCGAGTCTTGGAAGCGGCTACTCTCTTTGTGGAAGTTATAGTTTGCCCCTGAAGCCTTGGCAACCTTCTGCATGATGGATTCTGGCTCCACATCCTCCTCCGCCCGAGCATTGATGGTCACATGAGCCCCCTGCAGGCAGATGCACAACTTGGAGGAAGGAATGCCCAGACACCAGACAGTGGGCATTTATTCACTTCACAACGTATAGAGCCAACAAGCAAGGGCTGCTCTGCTCCTCTCCAGAGGAGAATCAGATTTTACACTACAAAACCCAAAAGGCAACACCACATGAGTGGGGGGAAGAAAAAGAGGGTCCACAAGTGTCCACCCCAGTCAACCAGGATAACTCTGCCTCCTTTTTGACCTTGCCCCCACAATCCCAACAGCTAACGGCTCCTCCTTTCCCTTTCAGGAGCCTTATCTTATCTCTAGCTCTAGTTGCCTCTCTCCAACACAACTGGCCAGGGGTCTCTCACTCAGAGAACCTCATCAGCTGACAGCCAACACTTCCCACCACCTACAATGCTCCACGATGCCATCGAAAACAGCACTGATGGCACTTTGAGGGAGGCCCCTTCACATTCCCTTGCCTCTAGCACAGTGCCATAAAGGAACTGAGATGGCTGCAGGAAATGATGTCCCCAGAAGGGGTAACAGAATAAAGGGCTGGTACAACACGCTCAAAGGCCTTCTAATCTAAGGAAATCAACCTTCAAAGATACCCTGGAGAATTAAAATATTTGCAAAAATTAAACTATTTACTTATACCTTCTGGGGGGGGGGGGGAGGTAAGAGGAGAAAGGAAAGGTCCTTGTCAACTTTGTTTCCCAGTTAACCAGGCTAACTCTGCCTCCTTTAGAAGGAAGACTTCTTTCTCTCTCACAGGGGCACCACCAAGAGTCAGAGAGTGTGAGGCAGCACAATCTACTCTCAAGATCCATTGTAGAAAATGTTTCTCACCAACTTTGCCCATGGATTGCCTAAAAGACTGACCAAGGCCTGGCAGGTGCTGATGGCAGAATGTGGCCACTAGAGCCAGGATCCAGGACTTTGCTGGTCCAGAGAACTGCTAGTGAGGACAGTCCCTTTATCCTAGCCCAGTCAGCTACCCTCCATCTGACACACTGCCCAAGGCCCCGAGAGCAGGATGGTCCAGGGTTGCTCCCACAGAACAAGCCAGAGTCAGGACTTGATCCTGGGTCCTCTTGGCTTCAAGGCAGGAGCCTGCCCACTGCTACTCTCATCTGCCAATTCCAGGGACCTAAAACTCTCCCCCACCCCCCCTTCTTTCCTGTGTCAGCAAGCAGCCCGCCTTCTTCAACCCCTCTGAAGCACAGGGCTGCCCTTTCCCTCTTGTTGGTGTTTCTCTGGGGCTTGTTTTATGCTCACTGTTTCCCCCATTATAGTGGGAGCCGCTGAAGGGCAGGAGCCGTCTTCTGCCTTGTCTGTGTGTCAACACTTGGCACAATGCCTGGCGCACAGAAGGTACTTAATAAGACAACAAGAGGAGGAGGCTGACCTCCAAAGAGCTAATAATCAGCAGGAGGAAAAGAGTGAGCCTGATAAAGGGAGGCCCAAAGAGTGGGCTCCCAGAAGTCTTCAGGGAAGGGGCAGAGTCATAGGAGCCAGAAGAGAGGAAGGATGTGGGGCACCCAGAGAGCAGCATCATGGCTAGGGAGCAGCAAGCCGCCCGAGCAGTGGTCCTGAAGCACAGCACCCTGCTGCAGGCCTAAGCTAACAGTGCAGCGGGAAGGTTGGGAGCCCCTCAACTGGAAAAGTAGCTTTCCTAGTTGGATCTTTGAGAACTCCAGGTCTCCCATGTTTGGCACATACTTATAAAAGGCAAGTAAAACTAAACATGTGCTGCAGATGCTCTGCTTACCATATTATATATGAATAAGTAAAAAAATGGGCCCATGGTGTCACCAGAGGCAATTCCTGAGGACAGAGCACCCAGAATTCAGGGCCCAAAGTGAGGTCGTGGTAGAGGCTAGATTGGACTGGGCCCCAAGGCCAGCCCCCCATACACCAGACCACGTTTTCTCTGCATTAAGTACAGTGAGAATCAACAAACTCACAAACACTTTCCTCTTATCTGCAATCCAACAGCCAAAGTGTCTCAGCACAGCCGGCGAGCTACAGAAAGCCCTGTGAGAGCCACAGAAGGGCATGCAGGAGGGCAAGGTTAGTCACTGGCTAAAAGGAAGCCACCAAAGGCTTGTGAGGAGGGAGCCGCTCAGAGCTAAGCCTTCAGAAGGTTTCTCTGGCAGCAAAGACAAAATGGATTATTAGGAGAAGTCCCTTCAAAAGATAACAATTTAGGCCTGGCCCAAGATCAGGTCAGCAAAAACACAAATAACTCTTCTCCTGACACCAGAACTCTAGGACCCATGCTTCGGTCCTAGTCACAGGTGTTTTCCCTGGCTGCCCCTGGGCTTTCCCAAGCCTCCTCGGCATCAGTGTCTGCTCTCTGTGTGGAGCTTACTGTAAGAGCTGTCTGCACTCCATCTCCCCATCAGGATGTGAGCTACTTGAGAGCAGGGACAGAGCTCGGCCCAGTGCCCGACTCACAGTAGGTACTAATGCTTGACTTGAAATATGGTGGCATTTAAGAAACATTTCAGAGTTAGTGCTGAAAGAACA
Organism: Myrmecobius fasciatus; assembly: GCA_023553655.1. Taxonomy (NCBI): domain Eukaryota; kingdom Metazoa; phylum Chordata; class Mammalia; order Dasyuromorphia; family Myrmecobiidae; genus Myrmecobius; species Myrmecobius fasciatus. The sequence continues at coordinate 7,838 of JAJPUD010025556.1, read as the reverse complement.
CCACCAACCAGTGCTGCAAAGGACAAAGGAAAGGGAGGCATCCAGTGAACCCTAGGAGGCTGGGAAATAGTGGCAGGAGTCATGTGGTCAGTTCTGGTGGGCAGAAAGGAGATGGCCTTCAGAGTGGCCTCCTAAGTGCCACCTTTACCTTTAGGAAGCTGGCCATTGTGCTGACGTGGTTGGCGCAGGCCCCCTTCCGCACATCATTCACGCCTTCACCTGTCTGCAACACAAGGAATGATGGTTTCATCTTTGGGCCTGACCTTTGACTCGCCCAGAGTGATCCCACCCCAGGGTGGAGTCCCAAAGCAGAAGAAAAGGACCAACCACTCTCAACTCTTCCCTGTAAAAACTCTTGTCCATAAATGGCGGGAGGCCTGGAGCACAGAGGAAAAGGGCACAAGTCCAATCCTAGCTGGGGAGCAGACAAGTCCCCTCTCTCTCATCTGTACAGGGGAGGGGCTGCACTCAGTGGACACTCCCCCAAACAGTTTAAAAGAGGCCAAGAGTTCTAAGGGATTCCAGAAGGCATCTGACCAAATTTTCTCCAACACGTCTGGCAAGTAGACACCCGGTGTCTGGACTCTCCTCGAGGAACTGAGGTAGTTCATACCATGATCTGATAGGTGCAATTAGGGAGGCCCTAACAACAGAATGACCCAGTCATTGCTAAAGGCTGACACCTTAGACCGTCTAAACCAACTCCCTGCCCAACTCTGTATAGCAGATTAGGGTGGAACCCCTGGCAACATGCAGCTTTTAGCACAGAATCCTAGGGACAGAGTCTTCTATTACCTCTAAACTAGCTTACAGCTGAGCTTAACAAACCTCACTGATGCACTAACATTCACAGTCGGCCTAGGATTCATATTCCTTCTGCCTCACCTACAACCAATAAAATTCAGGCAGAGAGAGGAAAGAGTGATTTGCCACAAGCTAATGCAGCAAATCAGTGATATGTGGATTAAAACTAAAAATTCTCAATACTTAGGGATTATAAAAAAAGGTACAGTATCTTTTGAGAATTTGCCATTTTCTTTTTTATAATATGCCAATCCCAGAAGCCAAATAGTTAATTCTGCAAGGAAACTGGAAATTAAAGCTCTACATACCCAGTTGACAAGGACAAATTTGGGTAGGCCAGAGTTTGGGTCCTTTACCCGGCAGAAAGCGTACATCACCTTCCCACTGTTTAGCTCCTCCACCATCTCTTCCAGGCCACCTTCTGTGGTACAAAGTAGCAAGGAAGGAAATTAGGAAAACACTGGGGGAAATCCTAGGGAAACTGAGCAGAACTTATGACAACAAAGAACAATAAAAACAAGTTTTGCATTTTATTTTTTTTTTATTTTTTGTTATTCTGAATGTGACAAATACCAACGTGAACATTTTCATAAGCAAAGAACAGAAAAAGAAAACTCTCTGTGAAACTGTATAAACATACATATGTGTAACATACTGCTACATATTCCTTGTTTTATCCAAATAAATGAAAAACTCAACTGAGTGGTTTCAAAGTTGTCCTGATTGTGTTCTCTAAACTTGTCTTCTGGGCATTTTAAAAAAATGTCCCAACAACTTTCTTTGCTTCTTCTTGGGGCATCGCTATCTCTAGATTCCCCTTCCAATTCTAAAAAAGTTTTCTCTCAAGCAAAACAAATCCAAATTTGGCTTTAGAAGAAAAAAAAAAAAAAAAACCTGTTTCATTCTGATCTCTAGCCCACATCACTTCCAGTTGGTCACTGCACTGACCAGTCTCAAGGTAGTTTTTCTTTAAAATGTTATTAAAATAACTTCCTAAGTTGTAATGTAAATTGTCCTTCTGACTATGCACAAAGATCTATAAAAACTATGCATACCCTCTGACCCAGCAATATTACTACTAAATCTATATTCCAAAGAGATCAAAGAAAAAGGAAAAAAAAGACCTAGTATACAAAAATACTTGTAGCAGCTGTTTTTGTGATGGCAAAGAATTGGAATCGAGGGGATGCCCATTGACTGGGATATGGCTGAACAAGTTGTAGTAAATGAGTTTGATGGAATACTATTATACTAAGAAAAATTATGAGTAGGATGATTTCAGAAAAACTTGGAAAGATTTACACAAAATGGTGCAAAGTGAAGTGAGCAGAACCAGGAGAATAAATGTTTACAGTAACAGGAATATTGTTAGTGATGGACCATCAACTGTGAAAGACTTAAGCTACTATGATTACGACGACAATTCACAATAATTCACTCATAATGAAATGTGCTATTCCCCTCCAGAGAGAGAACTGATGACCCATAAGTGCAGACTGAAACATAATTTGTTTCACTTTATTTTTTGCAACACAGCTTAACGTGGAAGTGTGTTTTGCATGTTTCCATATGCATAATGGATACTGTATTTCTTGCTTTCTCAATGGGTCTGGGAAGAGGGAAGGGAGAGAAAATTGAAGATGGAAATAAAAGTAAAACATTGCCTTTTAAAAACTGTCCTCCTGGAGAGGGACCCACATGTGCAAAAATGTTTGTGGCAGCCCTTTTTGTAGTGGCAAGAAACTGGAAATTGAAAAGATGCCCATCAATTGGAGAATAGCTGAATAAATTATGGTATATGAATGTTATGGAATATTATTGTTCTGTAAGAAATGACCAACAGGAGGATTTCAGAGAGGATTGGAGAGACTTGCATGAACTGATGCTGAGTGAAATCAGCAGAACCAGGAGAACATTATACACAGCAACAAGACTATATGATGATCAATTTTGATGGACATGGTTCTCTTAAACAATGATGTGATTCAAACCAGTTGTGCTGCGATGAAGATAGTCATATACATCCAGAGAGAGGCCTGTGGGAACTGAGTGTGAACCACAACACAGCATTTTAACGCTTTCTGTGAATATTTCCATGCATTTTGTTTTCCTTCTTAGGTTGTTTTTTTCTTCTTCTCTTTCTAGATCTGATGTTTCTTGTGCAGTAAGATAACTGTATAGATATGTATACATGTATTATATTTGTCATATAATTTATCCTATCTAGCATGTATTAGATTACCTGTCATCTAGGGGTGGGGGGTGGGGGGGAGAAAAGGAAAAGCTTGGGAAAAAAAAAGGTTTTTTGCAAAGGTCAATATTGAAAGGTCACTCATATGTTTTGTAAATAAAAAGCTTTATAAAAAAAAATAAAAAAATAAATAAATAAAAACTGTCCTCCTGATTCTGCTCACTTCACTCTTCATTATTTCATACAAGTGTTCTCTCAGGTTTCTCTAAAACAGTCCCTTTCATCATTTCTTATGATACAATTCTCCACTACACTCATATACCATAACATATTTAGCCATTTTCCAACTGTTGGGAACTCCCTTTGTTTCCAGGACTGTGTTACAACAAAAAGAGCTGAACTATTTTTATCACGAATCCTTTCCTTTTTCCTTTGATTTTTCTTTTGAGAAAATAAGCCCAATAGTGGCATTGCTTTATGATTACAGTTTTCATCAGCCACTGGAAGGAATAGGAATAAGCCAAAATGACTTAGCTTCATGGCAGTTTGGATCCCAATGAAAAGTAATGAGATTGCTAATGAGGTTGCCATGTATATCCTACATTAAAATTCACTCCTGTCCTTACTCTTGCTCAGAGCTGTAAGACTGCTCCCTTTATCTCAAGGAATCATTATCCCAGAGCTTGATTATCTCCTGAAGGCCTCTAGATATTTTCAGGGTGGTAATTATAAGGACCCTTTAGAAGATCCAATTGTCTAATATATGTTTCCAAATTTCCTGATTCTCCCCTTGGGTGCCACTGTAGACCCTCTGAAGAGGCTGTGAGCCAAAAGTGAGATCTCGGGTTTCAGCCCCTAGATTACAGGGCTCTAGATCTAAGAGAACCCAGGAATCTGCTTCTCTGAGAGAAAACATTATAGTAGAGGGCATTTTATAAGAAAATGTTTAAGGCTCTCCGAGAATGCCAAGTTCTTATAGTAGCTATTCACAGAGAAGTGGTTAGTCATTCTTTTTGTTTTCCCATTTTTATCACTAGGATATGTAAACAAAAAGTAGTTTGCTGAGTTATTCCTTATCTAGAGTTAAAACCTCTATGGAGTTTTCAGAGTATCCAGCACCTAACCAATCCAACTGGAACACACACAACTAACAACAGAACAGACTTAGGGTAGGAAAAGAAAAAGGGCTAAAGAAGATCACCACAGTTCAGGAAGAGCTATGGACTGGAACTAAACAGCTAACACTTTAAATACAATGGAAAAGAGCTATATATTTCAAAAAGCGATGAGAAATCTCACCATGAAGAAAAACAGATGCAATCAGGCTCCAATATTACCATGGCTAATACTTCCATTCATCCAACAAGCCTCAAAACAATGTTTCAAAATATTGGGGGGGTGAGGAGGCAGAATACAGCAGAGGCTTTGTGATCTTTTGCTCCAAGAAGAGATGGAGGCAGAGGGTTGTGGGATGCTGCTCACATCAGAATTTTTCAATAGAATGGTTAGCTTGGTTAAGCAATTTTTCCTTTTTAAAATTCTTTGTTATAATAGGGATGACTCAATTGGGGTAAAGAACATTAAGAAATGTAGCTGATATAAAACTAAGATAATGATAAACAGAAAATCACATCACAATCAGAAAAGGGGGCCTTAACCTGTCTTGCCACAGCAATGGGCAAAACTGACTTCAGTTCCTACCCCTATTTCCTAGCCTCCCTCTCCCAAAGCAACTAGGGAAGTTAAGTGTTAACATTTGGTGTGGGGTTGAAAAGATTAGATCCAAGCAGAAAGAACACCAGGATTTAGTCAAAATGCCTTCACCCCAACATCCTAAAGCTCAGTTCTATCATTTACTAGATTAAGTAATCTTAGGGAAATCACTCTTGGGCCTCAGTTTTCTCATCTGCAAAAAATAAATGACACCCCTCCCCAAGGTCCTTCCCAGTTTTAGCTCCTATGATCCAGGGGAGGTTAAGTCCCCACTCTCAAGCTCTTAAGAGAAGGCTGGCAGTATAGGCCACGTCCTTAGGAGGAGCAACAAGGCAAAGAAAAATAGGACAAAAAAAAAAAATCTGTATCCATGAGTTTTCCATCCTTGTTGAAAGAGGCTGGAGAAGGGGAGGGGGGAAGAATTCCATTGAAGGGAAAAAAAAAAAAAAAGTTGCCATTTTCAGCTTTAGTGCGATTGTTCTGTGTTATCACTGGAAGCAGTTCCAAGCTGGCCTATACTGCCCTTGATATGCCCAAGGTTGTCACCAATGCCCTTGTGTATACATATGTGCATGGCACATGAAACATACAGCAAGATAGGGAATAATTAAGTGGCCAGATAAGCAGTATGGATACTAGGTGTGACCCAGAAGAGTTAGAAAGAGGGATATTCCAAATTCTCCAACATCCCCTCACCCCTATAAAGGATATTTGGAGAATTTTATTTAATTGTTTTTCCAAAACTATAAAAGATGTTATCTTGCTGGAGTGGGTGGTCTCTCCTTGCCCAGAAAAGTAGGCTTTGACTGAGGCCTTCAAGGCCTCCTCTTTATTAAACAGAATAGTTACAGCATCCAGATGCTTTAGTATTAAGAGAATGCAGCAGAGTCAAGACAGTTAAGAATCAGAGGATGACGTTTTCTGAACTGTCACTGCTCAGACTCACATATTCAGGTGGCCCCAGGCCAATCCACTGGGAATACACAAGTAACCGTGAAATGACTGGAGGGATGGCCCTGACTTTTCAAAGTTATTCTTAGCCAACTTTTCTTGGCAATGCAATCACCAAGACAACTCAAGAAATGTTTATTAAGTAGCTTCTATATGCTAGACACTGGCCCTTGGCAGCCTCCCCTGTGCTCATTTGAAGCAGTCAATGGAGGAAGGCCCAGATGGCTTCAATCACCACTTCCATGCTATACTTTGATGCACAACATCTCCACGTCCTTCTACAAACCCAGATACTCTAAGTGAATACACAGAAGACACAATGAGACTATATTCATTCTACTGAAATGCTGAGGATTTTCATTTCACTCTTGTGTGTGCTTATCACTGTATCACGGAATTCTCTTAAAGTGTGAGAAAGGGCAGGACCATGGAAGGAACTCATGTCCTAACTTCCTTTTGCTACAAGCAATAAAAATCCTTGTATGACCTCAAATGCAGGTATTAGGACCAGGTGGTTAGCAGGGAAGCTGTGAGATCAACTTCCCTGCATTTGGTCAGGCAAGGAACAAAATTCAAGTTGGAAGCAAGAGGTGGTGGCAGAATGACTTTGAGGAATCCTGACCTGTTCCTATGTTGGGGATGAGTGACTGTTCTCAACAAGGCCACTCCCAGCAAATAGACCACACAGGTCAAAGAAAAAAAGTTTAGCAAACAGCTAGAAGAACAAACAAGGGAAAAAAGGGATAAGAAGAACAAAGGAAGAACAAAGTGCCCTATCTGCCCTGCATTTTGCCAATAATTTGACATTTCACCATTTCACTCTTGAGGAAGAATTCCCAAAATGGAGCATCCATAAATACAGAGCAGCATCTCTCTCACAGCCTGTTGAAGGCTGCCCTTTTCCCCATCTTCAAGTCCACAACAAAAAGTCACTTTTCACCCACTTTCCCACCACATGTAGGCTCACCTCCAGTACCAGCCACACGGATATCATTGCTGTTGCCTTCATAAGTAAACAAGGCCCTGAAAGAAAGCACAAGCAGATTATGCGGTCAAATATCACAGTACGCTCCTCACACTGCAGTGCTACAGAAGTCCACAATAACTAGAGGTCTTATAAATGACAACAGCTCGATTCTGTGCAAACATTTTACAAAATTCTGTCCTTCGAGGGCAGGGATATAAAGTACCATTATCCCCATGTCAGAGATATGAAAACTAAAGCTGAAAGAGATGGACTACACAGCTGGAAATGGCAGAAAAGAGATGAGCCTGGGGTTCAGGTGGTCTACTTCAAACTCAGTGCTCTTTCCATTATACCCATCTGCTTCTCCAACACCAGGATACTATGGTTCTTAAAAAAAAAAAAAAAAAAAACTAATAAAGATGCTATGACTTTTCAATAGTAGTCGCTACAATTTTGCAGACAACTCCCTCAGTTATTCAACGGAATTCACAATCAAGGATGTAGAAAATTCAGAGTAGAATCATTACTGTTTATTAAAGAGACCTGAATTACGAACAAAGGCTGCTGATGAAGCTAAAAGACAAAGGGAAAACTGCCCCCATACACCTATCCCAAAGCAATGTGAGCAAAACTGGGAACATCAGGGGGAGAAAGAGCCCCGTACCTGACACCTGCTTGGTCTGCCTAAGCCTTGGAGAGCTGAATTGGTTGGGAGGAGACTCCAAGTCCTGATCTGCTCTTTTGCTCTTTCAGACTTCTTCTCTGACCACTGCATCCCAGATCATTCTCATTAGTCCTGGACAAGTTACTGTCTCCAGCAGTGCTTTATTTTCCTCACATAAAAATAGGGCCTTATTCTTTTCATTTTCCTCTTCAAGATGAGTGTTTACTTGTAGGGAATGTACCACCAATGCCTACAACATATAGGCTTATCAATAAAGGCAAAGCTTCTTAGGAAAAGTCATATTTATGAATTGTGAGATATTCACTCCATCGAGAGCAAGCTAACAAAATAGGGCAATCCCCCCACTTTCAGCACAAAGAAACAAGTTGAGTGAAAACTCCCACATCAAACATGGCAGTCACACTAGCCAGCTATAAACCAGCCCAGGCAGGTCTGTGTACTACTCTGACATTCAACCGGAAGTTTTTAACCTTCATTGGCATCACAGACCCTATGGACAGTCTGGTAAAATACACTAATCCCTTTTC
>JAJPUD010025555.1:4489-17439 GCA_023553655.1 Myrmecobius fasciatus | reverse complement strand
TCCCAAGTGGATTAGACAGAAGGGATCAAAGATTTCGTTTCAAAGATAAGGCAAGTGAAACCCAGAAAAGCGAACTGATTTGCCAAATGTAACATTGCTAATGGTAGAAATACAGCAAGAACTTAGGTTTCCTTAGTCATGAAATTTCACATTTGGAAAGTATCTTGGAGGCCATCTGATAGCTGTACCTAAATTGGAGGAGCCTTTTAGTTCTAGAGCTATGACTCATCCAAAAAAGAGTAAATAATTCAAAGGCATTAAATCAATAGTTCCCCAAGACTAAGGGAAGGTTAAGGGTAGGCTAAACCAGGGATTACATACTCTGACAGACCATGGGGAAAAGATTTTTGCCAGCGGGATACTGCTTTCAAACCATTGCAATCTAGCTTTCCAGGTTAGGAGGAACATCGTGTAATTCCTTCTCTGGAAAGAAAACAAATTCATAAACATATTCCACTTATATTAATAGCCTTAGAAGAAAACAAAATATCACTAGGAAAACCCATTGCTATCACTTCAAACTTCTATGGAATGTCATTACTGGAATAAAAGTCTGTCTACAAAATAGCAATCTGTGAGTTAACAAAACTGCAGATGTGGCATTAAAATCCACAAATCACGAATCTTTTTGTAGATGAACAAGTAGTTCTTTCTGATTACCTCTACAATCCCTGAAATCCGAGTGGTTTGGTGAGTAATGCTTGCACAACCTCTCCATTATCTGCTTATAGTGCATAAGCCTGTGCAAAGGCCGAAGGAGGAAGGTGTTGAGAGGCAGATAACAGACTTTCTGCAGCTCAAAGTCTCGACAGAAGCTTTCCAGTCTACGAGAATTCTTGATCCCGTTCTCCAGTTCTACCAAAGCCTCATTGTGCTTCCATAGGTGACTTGCCAGTTGCTTATGGAAGAGAAAAAAAGAATTGGAGAAACAGATAGGATGTTTGTAAAAATGCAGCCTATATTTGGATCAATGTGGTACCTATCCATTACTTGAGATATCTGGGGAGATACAAAGATGACCAGGGCAGCCAGGTGGTACAGCAGATATAGTGTAGTAGCATTGAGGTGCAAATCTGGCTTCAGATAATTGCTGACTGTGTGATTCTGAGTAAATCTTTCAACCCTATTTGCCTCAGTTTTCTTATATGTATAATGAGCTGGAGAAGGGAAATGGCAAACTACTCCAGCACCGTTGCTTAGAAAACCCCAAATAGAGTCATGAAGAGTTGGACATAGTTAAACAGCAACAAAGATAAGACATTCATTTGAAATTTGCCATAATACGTTTACACCCATATTAAAGTTCATTTTTTTAAAAAAAAAGTTTTTTGAACTAATAAAATGTTCTACCTAAGTTCAAAACAAAATTGTTAGTGTTAAAGTTATATTTACTAGAAAATAGGCAACTCTTGAGTGTAGGGGCTACTTTTTCTACATTATGTAGAGAGGATGTATTAAAAAATAGCATCATCATAATAACATCAGCAAAAATATTTCAGCTAATTTACTCAAATGGCAAAGCTCCCTGGATAATGTCAATACCCTCCCTTGCATACAGGATGTAATAGCCTCTTCAAAATAGAATGTTAATAGTAAGACATTCACCACATCACTCCTGTAAGTATATGCAATGGATAGCAAGTAGGGAAATGTAGAGGTATCCTTCTAACATTTCTAATGGGTTTCTGGTAACAATAACTTTAGGCAAAACAATGATAAAAGGGCAGTCAATTCCATAAGGAACATCATTAAAGACAGGCTGTTGGCTGCAATGAGATTTAGTTATACTATACTAATGATGTCTAGAGGAAGGATGGAGTGAATGGATAGAGAGGTGGCCTTTGGTTAGAAGGACCTGACTTAAAGTACTGACTCTGAGCAAATGATGCACTCTGTGTCCCAAGTGACTCTTAAGACAACAATTTTCAGATCAAGTACCAATTGATCAGGAATAGAAAAAAGAGCTTCATCATCAGGTATTTTCTAGAACAAATAAAAGTCACATTTCTGGTCTAAAATAAATTAAAGATATGGTTTTAAAAATGACTGGTTCTTTTGCAGCTTAATGCTGTGAAAGCCAATATATCCTATCAAATAGAACCAAAGTACAAACCTGTCAATTGGGAAAATGGCTTCTGAAGACTTTCTTTCACAGGATATTCCATTGAGAATACTGAGACCTCCCTACTCCCCCCCCCCCCGGAATGTGAAGTGGCTTGCCCTTGATTATACAGACTGTGGTAGAGCTAAAATTAGAAGCCAGTTCCTCTGACTTCATATACAATGTTCATTTCACTTTACCTTGCTGCCTTACTTTTTTTTAGCAGTATGATTAAAAAAATAACCAAAAAAATTTCCAAAGTACCACTTATAATATTTCTTTTTCCTTTTGCTTGCACTACACTTGCATTAACAGCTTCAGCTGTAAACTTTCAGAATTCAGAGCATTGGTCACAATATCTGAAATGTCAAATAAGCCAGGGAAGCTTACAGAATGAGACATTAAGTCACATTAGGTTGAAGATGTAGTACATAGAGAAGAAGGTGTTTTGTGTGGCTATGGAGTAGAGGGAGGGTGGTTATAAATAGAAACCACCACACTCCATGTGACCTTTTAAAAGGCCTGGATTGGGTTGGAAGAAAAGAGATTTGATACGAACTGAGTGTCAACACTTGGTATAAAAGTGAAATGCTGGAAGCAGCCAGGAAGGCATCTGTAAAAGGGAGAAAAATAAGATAGAAAGAAAGATAAAGAAGGACAGGGCAGAAAGAACAAGACAAGGGAGACCCAATGTACATTGAGCATTTAGGGTTCATGGCATGGTTCTAGGTACTATAAAATGGGACTTAAGAGTTAGGTACAGAGACTTGAAAAGCTTAAGCACAAAGGATGCCAAAGGAAGACTGATGAACAAGGACAATAAGATTTATAACAAGCTTTCTGAGTACAGATAAGGGGAAAAAGAAGAAAGCTGAAGGGAACAAGAAAAAGGGAAGCTAGAAAGTAGATATAAAAAATGACATTGGAAATAAGTAGCTGTGAGGACAAAGGCATGATAAAAACTTTAGAAATGGAAAAGATATGAGTTTGTCTGCAACATACAAATCTGTGTACTTTATGCTATAATTATGGCATAAACATTTTTCCTCTGAGAAACATATTTAGCAGGAATTCTTTTATCACCAGAAATCAACTATATTCTCTGATATTGCTTGCAAGATTTTCACAGTATTTGAAATTGAAAGAAACCTTAAAAGATTACATAGTTCAAATCCCTGAGATTTGAAAGAGCCTGAGAAAATCAAAATTACTTAACTGAGGTCACATGGAAAATCAGTGGTAGAGTAAGGACCCAAATTCATTTTAGCTGACTTTTAGTCCTGACCACTTACCACTTTCTACTATATCATACCTAAAATAAGAGCCTCGATTGTTGGATGTTGTTTGTCCTTCATTCTCAAAGGCAAGCATGACATCAGAATGATGCATGCAAGTAAATTGGTTTTGAGCAAGGGAGGGCTGTGCAAGATCACCAGCCTCACATTCTCCTCCAGAATCATCTGGGTCCAGTGACCAGATATAGATCAAGATTATTGGAGATTGCCCTCGATGCAGTGGGAGAGCTTGGCCTTTTTAAACTATAGAATCTAAGGATACAACACTGCATCTATAGTCAGGAAGACCTGAGTTCAAATCTGACCTCAAACACTTACTAGTTATGTGACCCTGGGCAAGTCATTTTACCCTATTTGCCTTGGTTTCCTCATCTGTAAAATGAGCTGGAAAAGGAAATAGCAAACTATTCCAGGATCTTTGTCAAGAAAATCTCAAATGGGGTCACAAAGACATGGAAATGACTGAAAATACTAAATAACAATTATTACAATATGAATTAATGTTATTAATAAAATATTCCAATCAATGTCTTTGCAAAGACAAAAAAGAGGAAAAAAGGGAGACTGCACTGATGAGTTCAAAAAAGACTCTCAACAGTTTTCATCTCCTCACTTCATGCTCCAAATTTTTTATGAGACATAATCACACAAAGTTAAATCTGGAAGAAACATCAAAGTTTATGTTGCTCATCCCTGTCTTTTGACAGATGAGAAAACTGAGATAACATGGAAGGTAACTTGCCACAAGTAATTTGTGGCAAAGCTGGAGCTAAAAATCAAGTCTTTTGGTTCCCAATTTAATGCTCTCTCTACCACAGAATTACTACTCAAAAAAAAAAAAACAAAAAAACAAAAACAAACCTTACCTAAATCATGTCCATGAATTTTTCCCTCTTTGATAAATATATTAATTTAAGCCTCAAAGATAATTTTTATTGCCCTAGGCAAATAATTTATTAAATTCTACATTCTTGATCTACTTGGGCATTTTACTTGCTCCTAAAACTTATGCTCTCTGACAATATCCAGCTGACTGGGATGACAAAGGCTTGCTTTTAATTTAATTCAAAAGCATTCATGAAGTTTCTCCTTACATAAGGTGGTAAGTTAGACAATGGTGATACAAAGACTAAAGAAAATCAGGGTCCTCTCTTTCACTATACTGGGGGGATTAAATGTTTACATAAGATAAATCAATGACTTATAATATTAAGAGACAAAAGCAGTGTCTCTTGATGACTCAGAGTTTGTGAACTTGATTGACTAGGTACCCACAAGACAAACAGGAAAATCTGAAAGAGGGATAGATTAAAAGGGAAAAGTGACAAATTAGATTTTGTATTTATGTATCATTATACTTTAGATGCTCCTATGATATTCAAATGGAGCTGTCTAGCAAGCATTTAGAATGGAGAAGTGGGGCTTGGTGCTGGAGACAGTGGCGGGGGAGGGAAGGGAAGAACAGAAGAAAAGTGGAAGAGGGAGACAGACAAAAAGGGGAGGGGAAGAGAGCTAGATATATGTGTGCAGGGGGGACTCCTTTGCAGAGAAGTGATAATTGGACCCATGATATTGATAAGCTCATTCAGAAAGAAAATAGATATAAATAGGTAGATAGATAGACAGACAAATGGAAAGATGGGTGGAAGGATGGATGAGAGTAGGAGTGATGGAGGAAGGGAGGAAAAGAAGGGAGATATATCTTGAAGGAATTCCTTCAATGAGACTGTGGAGTGATCAGACAGGAATAGTATCATGAAAGCTTTAAGAGAAGATATCCAAGAAATTGTGTCAAAAGCAATGGAGAGATAAAAAAGAATGAAGACTGGTCATTTTAAATATTTATAGATCTTTCCATTCTATTCATGAAGAGAAAGTTTGAATTTTCTGAATTTGCAAATAAGTTTAATAACTTGGAAACAACTTAAAACTACCATTGCAAAAAACTGGTCATTGTTTTTCTATTTGTCTTTTGGACATACAGATAGTTCTCATTTTATCTAAGTGGACCAAACTGTAGACCTGTATGTAAAGTGATTTTTATGTAATATTAATTTGCCTAATATTGTGGGGAAGGGAAGGAGGAAAGAAAATAAGAAGGGGCCTCTTGCCCACAGAGGAGGAGGTCAGCACATGGCTTAAGGGCACCTGGGAGCCAAGGAGAGAGAAGCGAGAACAGGAAAAGGAATGCATGAGGATTGGGGCCAGTCATGTGGAAACCTGGCTGTAATCAAGAGGAAGAATACGTGCAGAAGCAGACATGTGGGGCCAGAAAGACAGGATGGGTAACAAACTGGGGCTGTGTGGATGGACATGAGGTACTTGAGCATGGATGCACAGAAGACAGATACTTGGAGCCAGACGTGTATGTGGGTGGGTGGAAGGCCTCCTCTCTCAGCACTGGAGGTCTCAAGTCAAGTCCCCAATCCAGTGTTGTTCTCTCTATGTTTCTCTGCTTTCTTTGAAGGATTTTTTAAAAGTGCATTTTTGTTTGTTTTTTTGGGATGGGATGGGAGGCACCAAGCCAAGGGACAGGACTGAAGAGAGAAAGCACAATATCATATAATAAAGTTAGCATAGGTGTTTTTCTGAATGCATATTTTTGAGAATTCTTTTTTATAAAATTTGTATAATGTGAATATATTTAGAAAGAACTGTTGGTAATCTTATATAACTGTCTTTGATATTGTTGGTGACTTTTGTACCCAGGGTAATAGTTACAAAAACAATTTACTTTCTTAGATACTAGAAGGTTTTTCCAAATAATGATCAATCTATATGGGTAATTAATAAATCAACAAAGAATAATTAACTACCTACTATGTGCCAGCCCCATAGTGATTCTAGGTGGTAGGTAATTAAAACAGTCTACAGATTCTAAGAGATTATTCTATGGAGATTAATTAGGAGTACTAGAACATATTCCATACTTTATAAATTCTTTTGAGTGATTAATATTATTTTTTATAGATAAGGAAGCCAAGTCACTGAGGGTAAAATGACTTAGCAAATAATTTTATGTGCAAATGTTTGTTGAATTAAATTATGTCAGAATCAGACTATAAGCCCAGGTCTCTGCACTCCAATGTTCTGTTCAATCTCATAAGAAAACTTGCATGTTCTTTATCTTGAATGTAAATGATAGAATTGATGCTTCTAAATTCAGATTTGGATCTTGTCTAGGCAATACTAAAACACTCTTTTAAAAAATATATAAAACCAGTCTAATTATCAACAAATCAATTATTTAGCATGTTATTGTTCAGCCGTTTTTTAGTTGTGTCTGAGACTTAGTGACCCCATTTGGGATTTTCTTGACAAAGTTACTGGAGTGTTTTGTCATTTCTTTCTCCAGCTCATTTTACAGGTGAGTAAACTGAGGCAAACATGATTAAGTGACTTGTCCAGAATCACATCGCTACTATGTGTATGAGACCAGTTTTGAACTCAGGAAAATGAGTCTTTCTGTCTTCAGCCCCAATGCTCTATCCACTCTGCCATCTCACTGCCCAATTGTTTAACATACAAAATACTAAGCAATTTTTAAATTTATATTTTCAATGATACTATTACATGTTTTAATACTGAAAACTTTCTCTTTTTCTGTATTTTTTTTTGTTTTGGATTTTTGGTCCATATGTGATTTTTCTTTAATAGAAATACACCAGGCAACCAAGCCCTTAATAAATTTACTGTCTCTTTCAGGAATTAAATGGCTTGTACATGGTAACAGCTGATTTCTGTTAAAAGTATGACATGAATCCAGGTTATCCTAACTCCAAAGCCAAAGTTTACTCACTATGATATTCTGGCTCTCAAAATCCTTCATTTTAAAAGATAAAAAAACCCAGCTTTTCAAGACAGATTCTATAATTTCTCCACACCTTCAAAGAGATTTCTTGATCTGGAAAATAATTTGCTGAAATACCTTCTTTCACAGGTTTACGTGTTTTTTAAAATTCCCTCCCAAATTCCAAAATGAAAAAACAAACAAACAAGAAATGCTTGCTGTACACAATTATTACAGTACCTCTGATACTATCAAATCTTAGGGAAGTTTCAACTCAGGGGAGGGGGAAAGGGAGAGGATTTTTTTTTTTTTTGCTAATTTAATCTTATTTTTCCCCAACTACAGGTTAAATATAATTGTAACATTCTTTTTCAAATTGTGAATTCTCTCCCCTCCCTCAACCAGGGGCTATTTTTTTTATAATTTGGGGGGGGTCCTTTAGGGATCCCACAGAGGCAAAGAGAGTGAACTCTTTTTACATGGGAGAGTGGGCCAGGACAATGAATGATGTTGCCACCTGGCTTACCTTCATGCCTTGAATGTTCTTCAGCATAACATCACCAATTCTTTGGTAATCTCCTTTGATGTGCGCATTTGATCGGCCTTCCCTAGGAACAAATGGAATTATACTTATTGCCCAGTTTAACAAATATCACATTAACTATGCCATCATTTCACAAAAGACCAAGAGACCTTTTCCCCCCAAATGTTGTAAGATTCCATCCAAATTCTATGATTATCCATAGATAACGTATCCATTTGGATACGTTATCCAAATTCTATGATTCTTTTAGAGTACATAGCCTGTTTTGGATGAGATAGAAAAGAAACCTGGGAGGGGGGCAATGAGAGTAAAAAAATATTTCTAACCTAATTAATTCAACATCATTTTTCATATCATAGCTGGATAATTTCAGAGTCCTTACAGAAGTCTAAATGCCATTTTAAACAACTGATAGCTGAAATCCTGGCTTCTGATGGCTTGCTATTTATAGACTAACATAAGTATACACAGCTTTATAGGGGTGAAGTTGCAAAGAAGAAGGCCTTGCCTTGAAAAGCTCTCTAAATTAGACCAAGGCAGTCAGGAAAGCCTGGGAATAGAAAAATAAAACACTTAAAATAAAAACCCACATAGAGGTAAGAGATGCGAAAACTGGGCATAGAAAAAACTAAGTTTGGTATCAATGTTACAAGAGATAGAGAGGAAGGGGTCAATATATGTATTCTAAATATATAAATATATATTTTATATTGTAATGTATATAAATCATGTAAATTATATGTAATTTATATTCTATAAATGTAATTTATATATACATTAATTTATAAATATATATTTACATAGAAATTATATACACACACACACACACACACATATATATATATATAGTATTTATACTATACACACACACACACACACACACACACACACTCTATGCTAGAATGAATGAAAAAAACATTAAGCACTGGACATTGTAGTAAGTCCCCAGGGGTATAAATACAAAAGCAAGAAATCATTGCACTCAAGGACATATATTCTCATAAGGGAATAGATAGAAGGGAGTAATGGCCAAGGTTGATTATTTTACTCTAAAAAAAATCACAGAGAATTTTAATGGAGCAACAGGCAGTTGACTGAAACCTTATGGAAATTATTATGTCATTATGGAAAACAAAGGTAGAGTTGATAATTCAATTCCCAGAACTAGAGGTTCTATATATACATGGGTGTTTAAATTTACAGGAAATTTATCCAGATGGGACTGTCATAGCTAGAGTTTTTTAGAGAGGTATTCCCATTGGAAATCTAAGACCACATACCCAAATCAATCCCTCAGGTGATGTGTAAGTGAAGTTAAGATGAGTGTTTCTATGCTTGATATCCAAAGTGGATTGTCTGCTAACTTCTGTGCTGCTGTACAAAATAAAGATCAATGGGAAACCTCAGACTGTATACCTCAAAAGTGTGGTATCTAATAGCTTTCAAACTATACAACATAATGTCTTCCATTTCAGCTCAAGTCAGGCTGAACGACACTCAATGTATCCTGAATCATATTTATTTAATTTTTAATTTATCAAGCATTTCTCCCAGGGAAGGAAGAGGAAAGAGGGAACCTGATGGCCAGGTATACTCCCATGCTTAATTAAATAAACCAAAGACAGTTTATTGGTCGGAAACAATAAATTTATCTCATAAATTATACCAGGCTTTCGGGTCACAGCCAAATAAACATGTACTGAGTAAGCAACATGCTATTCATTTTGGTAGCTCCAACTAAGCATATTGAGTAAATAATGTTGCAGTGACAACCCAGAATCTCAAGCCCATTAACTAATTAAATCTCTTCTATCATGAAAATACTGAAGATAGAGCACATGCTTTCCAAGCCTAAAACAAGCTTATTCATCCTCTTCCCTGAGCAAAGTTTATAGAAGTCCCTGTCGGTCTTTTCCCTCTTTATTTTTTTATTCCCTTTCCTTTCCTTTCCTTTCTTTTCTTTCTTTCTTTTTTTTTTTTTTACTAAGAATCAAAAGAAAATTCCTCCTCCAAGAGAATTTCTTTCTTCTAACAATTTCAGAATGCAACTATTATCTTGATATGTTACTAAAATGGGGGAGATAAGAAAACACACTACCATTATACTTTCCTCCTGAGAAACCCTGGTCTTAGAATTGCCTCACAGGTGAGACATATTTAAGTAGGATTCTTTTAATGCTTCAATAATCAATACCTTTGGATAAAGTCCAAAACGAACAACCAACATTAAGCAAATTCCAGTATACACTGGCACTGAAATAAATCAATAACAAAGCAAATTTCTGTCTCCCTCAACTCCACAACACCCAGTAAGTTCTTAGTGCTATTTTTCTGCAGATAAGTTACAGTCCACATAATTACTGTATCCACCACTGAACAAGGAGCAAAAATCTTTACTTGTAATTGCTACTGTTCTCTCACTTAAGGGGACATAAATCTTACCATTTCATGGCACTATGGTAACTTATTCAATGTCTGGCTTTTGGCCAAAATCATCACTTCAAATCAAACAGAACAAAAGTTTATCAGAGGGCTATTTTTCCAACTTCAATATCTAGTTATAGGTGAGATTTGTTGACAATTTGTTAATTACAACTTAATTAAATGGATAAGGAGCTCAAAGCTTGTGAAGGCTGCCTTACAACCTTTCCTTTGATTAGTCAGTCAAATGACATTTATTAAACACCTACTATGTGCCATGCATTATGATAAACATAAGAAATACAAAGAAATACAAAAGACAGCCCCTTTTCTCAAGGAGCTCACAATCTGGAGTTGGGAAGAGGGAACAATCAGCAAGTAAGATATAAATAGGATAAATTGGAAATAAATGATATGATCATTAAAAGGGATCTAGAAAGACTTTTTTTGCAATAAATGGAATTTTAGCTGAGGCTTGAAGGAAGTCAGGGAAACTGGAAGCCTTCAATTCAGCATGTTTTATTCCTCTTCACAATAAATAAAAATAATAATAATAGAACTATCACTTCTTGGCTCTTTGCGGAGGTTCAGACCTCTGAATTCAGGTTCCAACTCTGATCTACTAACTTTTGTACCATAATGATACTCTGGTTTTCAGTTCATTCCATTAACACCAAATATTCCAATCCTAGTCTAATACTCAAAAATGATCCATAAACATCTAAGTCCTCAATTAGCTAGAATGTTACGTTTTGCATCTGCATAACCATTTGGCACCCAAAGCTGTCACATATTGATCAAATTGTAATGGTATCAAAAGTTATTGCTTAATCCAGATTCTGAGTTGTTAAAGCATCTACAAGCATGCAAAGTTTTTAAGTGAGACATATCTTCTGCAACTGTACACAATGATATCTAAAATTCAGAAAACTAAAGGTGCTCCAAATCACTATTGATCAAAGAAATGCAAATTAAGACAACTCTGAGGTACCACTACACACCTGTCAGATTGGCTAAAATGACAGGAAAAGATAATGACGAATGTTGGAGGGGATGTGGGAAAACTGGGTCAATGATACATTGTTGGTGGAACTGTGAACGAATCCAACCATTTTGGAGAGCAATTTGGATTTATGCTCAAAAAGTTATCAAACTGTGCATACCCTTTGACCCAGCAGTGTTTCTACTGGGCTTATATCCCAAAGAGATATAAAGGAAAGAAAGGGACCTACATGTGCAAAAATGTTTGTGGCAGCCCTTTTTCTAGTGGCTAGAAACTGAATGGATGCCTATCAATTGGAGAATGGCTGAATAAATTATGGTATATGAATGTTATGGAATATTATTGTTCTATAGGAAACAACCAGCAGGATGATTTCAGAGAAGCCTGGAGAGACTTGCGTGAAATGAACAGAACTAGGAAATCAATATACACAGCAACAACAAGACTATATGATGATCAATTCTGATGGACATGGCTCTCTTCAACAATGAAATGTTTCAAACCACCTCCAATTGTTCAGTGAAGAAATCCATATACACCCAGAGAGAGGGATATGAAATGTGGACCACAACATAACATTTTCATGTCCTCTATTGATGTTTGCTTGTATTGTTTCCCTTCTCAGATTTTTTTTCTTGTAGATATGACTTTTCTTGCACAGCATGATAACCAAAAATGTATACACATATTTGATTTGTCAAGTATTTTCATATAATTAACATCTATGGGAGGGGAGAGGACTGGGGAGGGGAATTTGTAACAGAAAACTTTGCAAGGGTCAATGTTGAAAACTTACCCATACATATGTTTTGCAAATAAAAAGCATAAAATTCAGAAAACTACTATTATCTATGTTGACAATGATCAGACACATCTTGTGTGTGTGTTTGTGTGTGTTTGTGTGCACGCACATGCGCATGTACATGCAATTAAAGTTAAATGACTTGCTCAGGGTCACACAGCTAGAAGTGTTAAGTACTTGAGGCCAGATGTGAACTCAGGTCCTCCTGATTCTAGGGCCAGTACTCTATCTTCCACACCATCTAGCTGCCCCAAATCAGCACACATTTAAAGTAACATGGTCAGTTCTCAATTTCATTTTAGAGAGAGAAAGAACAGAAAAAAAAAGAAAAAGAAAAAAGAAAAGAAACCAGGATGATTTCATATGAGCATCACTTGAAAGAATTGAGGATTCAAGTTTGGAAGGGTGACAGTGGGAATAAGATGGCTGTCCTCAAATATTCAAAAGATTATTATGTGGAAGAGGAACTGCCAGAAATTTACTGGCACCAGCTTGAATTGTTTCACAAAAGTTGATTGTTAGATTTTCAGTGTGAACATTTATGTTTCAGAAATTGGCAGATCCTACAAATCAGGACTGGGTTTATTGTTTTGTTGATTGTCTAGACTTAAAAATTTTTGATGGCAAAAATGTTAATATATATTAAACTTAATACTATGTCATGGGCACATTTTTTGGGAGATCTAATTATTAAATATTTACCAGCATAATGTTGATGGATTTATGGTAATTTTCTTTCACAGGGCTAGTGTTGGACCAATGGATAAAAATTCTAGAAAGGTTAATTTTGGCTTAATGTAAGGAAAAACTTCTTAATAATGAGAACTGTCTAAAAATAAAATGGACTACTTCAAGAAGAAACACTAGGAAGTTTGTGCTTCCTTTATCCTGTAGGACACAAGCTCTTTAGTGATGCTTTTTTCCCCTTTAAATGTATTCCCAGCAACGAGAGAGAGAGAGAGAGAGAGAGAGAGAGAGAGAGAGAGAGAGAGAG
>JAJPUD010025554.1:0-17439 GCA_023553655.1 Myrmecobius fasciatus | reverse complement strand
CTTCCTTCTCCAGCTCATTTTATAGTTGAGAAAACAGGGTTATAAGTGATTCACCCAGGATCATACAGCTAATCAGTGTCTGAGGCCAGATTTGAACTCAGGAAGATGAGTAAGGAAGACTGTCCAGGAGGAACAGTTTATGTACTTTTTGCCATGTAGCTGTCCTTGATTGCAAGGAGCATGGTCCAACTGGAAATGTTCTGAACTTGGAAGCAGGGAATGAGCATTTAAATCCCATCTCTGCTTCTTTGTGCCTGTGTGATGTTTCATATGTAAAAATGAAAAGATTGTCTCTTCCAGTTCTTTATAATACAAAAGTATATCTAAGCTTTCTGAGATCACTAAGGTGATTATTTTTTTAATGTATTAGATTACATTAGAAATTGAGTTTAGTGACTCATAGTGTTTTGAATCATGTTTATATAGGTGACAGTAGTCACCTGTAAGATTATCTTATGTGACCTTTTGGAGGGGATATCAATCCCCTCCAAAATAAATGATTTTGTTTCTAAGAGAGAACAGAAGCATTTAAAGCTTAATAATATGAGGTTATCAAAATATAATTAAATAAAAATATTGTGAGGTTATCATGAAACAAAAAATGGGTTATATGACCCCAATATCCCCTTCAAAATAAATATTGCTTCTAAGAGAGAACAGAAGCATTTTAAACTTAATGAGATTATCAAAAAATAATTAAATAAAAATAAAGTGAATCTATAATGAAACAAAAAAATTTGTATTATGTAGCACAATATCCCCTCCAAAATAAGTGATTTTGCTTCTAAGAGAGAACAGAAGCATTTTAAACTTAATAATATGAAGTTATCGTGGAACCAAAAAAAATTAGTGTTATGTGATTCCAATATCCCCTCCAAAATAAATAATTTTACTTCTGAGAGGACAGAAGTATTTTAAACTTAATAATATAAGGTTGTCAAAAATAGTTGAATAAAAAATAATGTGTTTATCATGAAAAAAAATTTGTTATGTGACCCCAATAGCCCCTCCAAAATAAGTGATTTTACTTCTAAGAGAGAACAGAAACATTTTAAACTTAATATGAGGTTATCAGCAAATGATTAAATAAAAAATAATGTGAGGTTATCATGAAAAAAACAACAATTTGTATTATATGACCCCAATATCCCTTCCAAAATAAGTAATTTTGCTTCTAAGAGAGAACAGAAGCATTTTAAACAATATGAGGTTGTCAAAAACTTAAAAATAATATGAAGTTATCATGAAACAAAAATATTTTGCATGTGACCCTAAGATCCCCTCCAAAATAAGTGATTTTACTTTTAGGAGAAAACAGAAGCATTTTAAACTTGATAATATGAGGTTATCATGGAACAAAAAAAAGTGTTATGTGACTCCAATATCCCCTCCAAAATACATGATTTTGCTTCCAAGAAAGAACAGAATTTTAAACTTAATAATATGAGGTTATCATGAAAGAAAAACATTGTCTTATATGATCCCAATATCCCTCCAAAACAAGCATTGTAAATTTAAGGTATGAGATTATCATGGAACAAAAGAGGCAGCTTGATGTAGGAGATAAGAGAACTGACTAGGGAATTCAGTCCTAACCCTTATTGTAGCCCATACTGGCTGTGTGATTGGTCAAGTCACTCATCCCCTGAGTCCCTCAAGCAATTCTCCAATAAGCTGAGGGAGAGAATCCCTTCATTGAAGTCACAAGTGAAACAAGAAGAAATTGTGGAGCATCTCTAGGAGTCCAACTAGCTGCATCCTATAATGCAGATCATGGTATTCTGGGAAAGCACTTGTGCACTCAGAGGCTCTGGGAGCATATACCTGGAGCCTGAAAGGTCATATGGAGCAACAGTTTCACGTTACACTGTACTGCTGGGTGGTGCAGTGGATCAAGCGCTGGACCTGGAGTCAAATTTGGACTCAGGCATTTACAAACTGAGCAAACCACTTAATGCTGATTATTTCAGTTTCCTCATCTGTAAAAATAACCTGGAAAAGGAAATGGCAAACCGCTTCAGTATCTCTGCCAAGAAAACTCCAAGTCTGAATAGGAAACTGAGGACAGTGCAGATGAAATGATTTGATTAAATCACTCATGGAGCAAGTGATGAAGACATCCAAAGTCAGGGATCTTTCCACTGAATCACAACTCCAAGGTATCCCAAAAATCTTAGCATAACATCTTATCATTAATATCATTTAATAGCTCATAATTTAATGGTTTATAATATTTAATGAAATGACACTAAGACTTTAGAAAAGTATACATCTTTAGGTGGATTGAGGATAATGAAGGGGATCTTGGGAATATCATGTGCCAGATGGCAACATTTTCCCTGGGAATATAAATCAATTGAAAAAGTAATTGTGAATTTCTAAAATATAATAGGTTTTTAAGTAGTAGAAATAATATGAAATGGGGAGGGGGAGGAAACTAGTATATACATGAGTTTCCATCAAATGAGACATTCTGAGACTAAAGATATAATCTGATTATCTAGGGACCAGTGGTTTTTCAGGTTCTTATGCCTGGGGCAGATTGACAGCTGGGTGTGGAGGGGAGGAGCCAGGAGGTGATTGACAACCAGGGATTTCTGGTTTTCCCTGGAAACAGAAATGAAATTGGTCCAAACACATACATCAGACTTTAAGATTTTCCCACTTGCAATATGCCTTTAACCACCTTCCAACCCACCTTTGTATCTATCCAGAATTAGGGACTTCAGTGATTGGAAAAGTCAGAATAAAGATTTCCTCAAGGGCGTTGGGTTGGGGGGGAGGCTTTTTTTGGTTGATTATTTTTGTGTTTTACTGAATCATCTGAATGAATCTTTTATTTGACTTATCTAAGTTCAGATAAGTCATATAAAACTCAAAGGATTAAGACAGTAAGAGGAAAGAAAAAGGAGGAATCTATTGTAGACAACCTTCTTATGCAATTATTATTATGCAATAATATTCAATTATTTAATCACAAAAAGTAGGAGAGATTGGGGAGGACAGTGGGTTTGGAAAGATCCAGTCAGGGTTTTTTGAGGAGGGGGAGACAGTAGGTGTGTTTGTAGGCAGTAGGGAAGCAGGCAGGAAACAGGGAGCTTTGGGAGATTAGTGATCAAATAGGGATGATAAAGGGGGATAATCTGCTGGAGAAGATGGGATGAAATGGGGTCTCTTGTGCATGTGGAGGGCTTTGCCCAGGCAAGGAGAAGAGCCAACTTTTCACAGGAAACAGGTGAAGGAGGAAATCGCTATAGAACGTACACTGAATGGTACAAGACAAGAACAGGAGAGAAGGATCTCTCTTAGAAAGGAGCATGTTGTTTTACTAGTTCCAGTCACAAAAACTTAGGGGAGTGGAGCCTCTGAGGAGGGTTTATGAAAAGAATTAAATCAGGCTACAAGTGCTTATTAAGTGTTTGCTAAATGCTGGGCATTGTGCTAAGTGGCGAGGATGCAAATGGGTCAGTGTGTGTGAATGAGCAAGTGTGTGTGTGAGAGTGTGAGTGTGAGTGTATGTGTGTGTGCAAGTGCACAAGTGTGTGTGTGAGAGTGTGAGTGTGTGTGTGTGTGTGTAGGATGACACTTAGAGTCTAAGTCTGGGTGACTGGGAATATGGTGGTACCCTCAATAGCATTAGGCAGGTTAGCAAGAAGGAAGGGTTTTAGAAATAAATCTAAGTGCATTAAGCATGATACAAACTTTAGTCTCATTCATGGCAAACCAGCTCCAGCCTGATTTTTCCCCCTAATTTAGCTTTTGTAGAGTGCAATATCATATCACATTCTCTTGAACCACAAGGTAAGCTGAAGTATCTCTTCCATTCCTACAGAGCTGGGAAATAAGCCCCCAACCTACTGTAAATAGACATCTCTATCAGGTTACATGTTATTATAACTTCT
This sequence comes from Myrmecobius fasciatus, assembly GCA_023553655.1. Lineage (NCBI taxonomy): Eukaryota > Metazoa > Chordata > Mammalia > Dasyuromorphia > Myrmecobiidae > Myrmecobius > Myrmecobius fasciatus. The sequence continues at coordinate 13,537 of JAJPUD010025554.1, read as the reverse complement.
GATCCAAAAGTCAGCAAACATTCTGAATATTTTTAAACATTTCTTGATGTTAGTTGGATTGAACACTGAAGAAAAATACCATTTCATATTGTCACTGATCTGCTTCATGCAGTGAAAATTGGGTAATACATTTATAATAAAATAAAAATTCCATCAGCAAAATTTATTAGAATATCACTCAACAAATTTTGTGTAGCAATTGCAATTAAATTTTGTCGGTGTGACTAAGGGCAAACTTCCTTTTCTCCAATTTCTGAGTCCTAATGCCAGGTGGCTTCTATTCTTGACTGTTCCATGGATTTTAACAATGGATGAGATTAAAATACTCGTTGCAGTTTTAAATTCATCTTATCCTCTTCACTTGTCCAACAATTGCCATTGATACATTTTTTTGGCATCCTAAATCATAGAATCTCAGAATGTAGCAAGCTAGAAGAGACTTTACATATCCTTCACCTTCCAGCTTGCTTTCTATTTTTTTTTTGCTTTTTGCTTTTTCCTGAGGCAATTGGGGTTAAGTGACTTGCCCAGTGTCACACAGCTAGGGAATGTTAAGTGCCTGAGACCAAATTTAAACTCAGGTCCTCCTGACTTTAGGGCTGGTGCTCTATCCACTGCGCCACCTAGCTGCCCCCAGCTTGCTTTAAGACAGGTAATATCCATTATTATTTTGTTGCACTTTTTAAAATAATAAAGAATTTTTAAAAGGAGCTTTTTAGAATATAAAGAGAAGAGCCACTTCATTATATCTTGAGTCAGTTGCCCAAATAATGTCTCAAAACAAATTTATTTCTGAAGGAAGCATGAGGGTTGAATACTGTGCAATGATGTCTTGAAACAAAGGACAGCAAAACCCTGTAATCTTTTGAACAAGGCTGACAATAAGAAGTCCAAAGTACTCCTTCCTCCTTGTTAACTTTATTACTATTTTTAAAATTTTATTATTGACCATGAAATGAATCCGTCTATCATCCACATGTAGATGAAGAGTTAATACACATATTTCCCTCAAAAGAAAAAACTGTATCTTTAAAACAAAAACTATAATGCATTATTTGTAAAGAACTAATAATTTAGCATGTTTTTTCTATAAACACAGAAAGAAACATTTTCATATTTCCTTTTGCCAGTTACCACTGAAATTTTCATTTTCTTTTTTTCTTTAGTGGTATTATAAGGATGCAAGTCATAAAATTCTACCTTCTCTAAAAAATTGGAGAATCAAGTAAAGGGACACCAGAGAGGCTTGGGTATCTGTAAACAGGCTGCAACACTTCACAAAAAAAGGAATTGTGCAGAATAGATGTAAGAATATCATCATGGATGCATATGATCAAAAGAGAAGATGGGCTGATCATATCATGAGGAAGAACTATGAACAAGAGAATAGATCCTGATAAGAAGATTATAGACAATAGTTACCTAAGATGTGCATTATGGTCTGCAAAATCCTTTGCATATATTATATCATTTGATTATGTCATGAAACCCAAGCAGGAAGCTCCTATAGGTAGTTTCATCACTTTATAGAAAAGCAAATTGAGACTCATCAAGTTACTTGCTCTCATCACATACCTAGTGCATTTGAGAGAATTCATTCAAAGCCAAGTCTTTGACTCCAAGCTCCATCCTCTATTTCCTCTCTTTCAATATAGGGGCAGAAAAATCAAGAGTCTGTGATTCCATGCTATCCACATGAATTTTAAATTTGAATACATAACAATTATAATTATATACACATAACACTTATACAAGAAAAACCAAATGGCTTAAGTCCTAATTATTAGGATACCTACTCAACATAAAAACATAAATATATTGATGAAATTATCCATCAGATAGATATGGATCTTTTTGGTACCCACCTCCAAACTGAAATTCCCCACCATCACTAGTCATTTATCATAGGAGGCACCAAGGGAAATTTCATTGCCATTGCCACTAACTTGTCTTAACCTTTGTAGATGGGATTATCATAAATATAAAATTCAGTTGCCTTACCCGTAGTACTTCTTAAATTGTACTCCTTGAGTACTCCCTTAAGGACACTTTTCTGAAAATAAGCTTAATTCTACTAACTCATTCCCACCAAAAAACATGAGCATCCTGGAGTGCACTGGAAACAATGACTTGGAAAAGGAAGACTTTTTTCCCATTGTGGATCCCTAAGAAATAATTTAGCCCCCCCATGCTGGGGTCAACTGGAGCTCCTACTAGCTGAGGCAATTGCTAAATTTCCAATATGAACATTTACTTGGAAACTGGCAAAAACTACAATTCAGGACTCAATTTGTTTTATTGTTATTGATTATCTAGACTTGAAGAAAGTTCTAATAATGTAAATTAAACTTAATAGAATGCTCTGCTTTTCAGAGGGCTGAATGTTAAACATTTACCAATATACAATTATATTAGCTACCTCCTCTGACCTATATAAAAAATGAACATTGATAATTTCTCTCTTAGTTTGCTATTTTAAGCCCAAATATAGAAAATTCACCAATATTGACTCCTCTGAGCTGTGGGGAAAGTAGATCACAAAAGTTCTCTCAAGTTGAGGTATAACAAAATTTTTGAGGTTCATTTTTGAATATCTTTATCAAAATCCTAAAACTCCATTGTTTTTCATTATTTACTATTTTATATTACATGAGTCTGGTGTGATGGAAAGAATACTAGATTTGAGTCCGAATTTGAAATCAAATACTATCACTGCAATTTTGGGCAAATCATTTAATCTGTATAGTTTTCAATTTCCTCATTTGTAAAATGAGGGAAGGAGATTGGGACCTGAGGACCCCCTTGAAGCTCTAAAGCCTATGATCCTGTTATCTTACTATGGAACTTACAAGATAATCAAAGCCCTAAAATCCATGGCGGTGATCGAGAGCAGAACGCCACAGACTACATCATGCATTCATTTCATCTTCCCAAGACTTGCCTTCTCTCTATTGAGTTTGAAGTCCTAAGCCTCCAAATTGGGAATTGCATCAAGACAAATGTTTCAAAAGAAAATAAGTATTGTTAGTCTAAAGTATGATTGTCTCAAATGTAAACAACTACACAAATTCAAAACACGTTGCGCAAAATCATCGAAGTAGACCAGAGGCAAAGTAAAAATAGCAACTGTATACAGCAGGGCCTGATGTACAAATCAGAGAATTTATTCTAGCATTTAAAGGCCGGGGAAAAAGATATCACTTGGAACTCTGGGTTGTGCAATTCTAGTCGGAGTAAGAGCAATCAAATTGATTCAGGGAGGTTGAGATGTTTGAAGCATGAGGAAAATTATTGGCCTGCACAATACCTTAGAGAGAAGAAAACTATGGGAAAATTTTTTCTAAGGGGCAAATGGTGTGGGCCAAATGTTTGCCTCACATCCTTGTACCCAGGGCTGAATTCTGCCCTTGGATGTTTGTGGCAGCTTTTCATTATTCAGGAGAAACAGGAGTCACACACATGTAACTAATGGCAGAAGTTGGCCCGCGTGCAAATGTAGCTTCTGTTAGTGTTAAACCAATCACTAATATATGCTGAGATTCTTAAAGGGATAAGAACAGAAATGGCCGTGAGCTCTCTGGAATGATATTTTTTCTGGGCCCTTTTTTTTCTGTTAATCAATGGTTGCTTATAAAAATGTCCACTTAAAAAATAGAATTAAAAAAAAGAAAATGTCCACTTTAAAAAAAAAAGAATAAAAAGAAAGAAAATGTCCACTTTTTCAAAGCAGAGATTTCCTCTTCATCCCTGTTAGATCTATTTCCACAAGACTTTCCTCGATCCCCTTCAAAACTATTTCTTCCCTTCTGTTAATTTTCTCCAATTTATTCTGTCTGTATCTTGTTGGTACACAATTGTTTTCATGTTATCTTCCTCATTAGACTCTGAATTTCTTTTTTTGTTTTTTTTTTGTTTTTTACAGTAGACTGAATTTCTTAAGGACAAAAACTGTTTTTTTTACCTTTTTTATAACCCCAATGCTCAATGCCTTTCACATAATAAATATTTAATAAATGTTTATTGAATGTCTGATTGATTGAATTGCTAGAAAATGCTAAAATGAATTTAAAAAAAAAATAACCAAAGTGACAGCCTCCAGAGCTAAGAATTTGAAGATGACTTCAAATCCTGCCTCAGGCACTTATTCCCTTTTATGATCCTGAAGTCAGAATGTCTCTGGATCTCAGTTTTCTTATCTTCATGGGGACAGTACCTACTTTACAAGGTTGTTGTGAATATCAAATGAGGTTAGGTGAACTATTTACATTAATTTTTATTATTATTATCTAAATTTTTATTATTCCAAAGGATGCAACCAGGTAGGACATAAGGAAGTTTCCCATCTACCTCTCCCAGGTGATATGTACAGCCTTTACAGAAGTTTGGGACACAAAAATCTGCCTGACATGAGAAAGTTGTCATTGCTGTGGATCAGAGTCTCCTCCACATGGTAAATAATAATGATGATAATGATGTAATGATAATATTATAATGATGATGATGATGATAATTAATGTATAAAGGAATTACTATTTGCCAGATGCACTAAACACTTTAGAATTATTATTTCATTTGACATTAACTCATCAAAACTCATGTATCTGTTTCTTGGAGACCATTAGCTCTTCCAAGTATGGTTTTTTGGGTTATAAATTTAATCTGATGGGCTATAGAACATGCAGCAAGTATGGAATAGAAAAATCCAGAAGGGGAAAGCAATTAACTTCAACCCAAGTCTGTTTATGATGGCAGGGGACATAATGACAAAAGACAAGACATAAGACTTAGAATGAAAACTAGGAAGGAAAGGAAGATGATTCAGGATCAAGGTCATTCTCTCTCCTTTTTCTAACAACTAGAGATATAAGCTCACAATGATCATAATACCATTTAGCAGAAGCATACCCTCTATCACACACTGATGGGGGAGTCTTTTGTTGGGCTGATATATATATATAAATTTATTGAAAAAGTTAAACAATTTTAGTGAAAGATACAAACAGAAAAATAGAAGAAAAATACCCTTTTTCACTAAAAAAAAAAATAGAGGAAAATGCCTTTAATTTCAGAAAGTAGAAAAGTAAAGTACTTCTATTGAAGCCCCAGTCAATGGGAAGTGCTGGAGCTTGAAACTGCCCTGCAAAACCATACAAAAATCCACATTATTATCCAAGAATAGAGTACAGAAAGAATTGGAGGAGAAAAAAGCAGCAACTGTGAAGAAACCTCAGCATTTGCCCTGCCAAGAGACATATGCAGTAGCAACAACATTTTAAAAACCCTAATTTATGGGGGGAAAGGAGAAAATTATCCATCTTTGCCAAGAAAAATAATAGCTCTGCATATCTTCGGTTATTGAATTTTTGTATTCCTGACTAAGAATATAAAAACTGACCCCTTTAAATGTCTCACTGGACCGCTTTTCTTCCTTCTAAGATGAGGATTAGCTATTCTCTGTCTTGACCCAGCAGCCATGGTTAATAACAGAAATAGCAAGACTGTTCATGTGAGAATCTCAATGCACTTTCTGACCTGATGATAGCTTTTCCTTGCAGAGTTTTTGTTTGTTTTTAATTCAGCAGAATTATAATGCAGGCCTCCAGTTCAGGAACATATTGAAAAAAAAAAGGAGAAAGATTATAAGAAACTATGCTTGAGGAAAGAGATGTCTGTGGTCCACTCTAGCCAAAATCCCCCCACAAAGTTTGGCAAGAAAACGCCCAGTGTTTTGGCACTGTCTCTGTTTGTGGATCATTTTCTTCTGAAACATTTGGCTGAAATCATAACAGAAAGGAAATTCAAGAAAAAGAGGGGCAGGAGAAAAGGCATGCAGGTGAAGGAGCTGAAAAGTTTTTCTACAGAAATTTTCAGCAAAGAAATGAAGTCTTGACACTTTGTTGGTCATTTCAGTTCCTTCCTTGGTAGTCCCTGAACAAGATCAGTCTAGACCCCTCAGGACATCTGTAAAATGGCTTGAACTAAGTCACCTCTTTCAGTTTCTTTCAGTTTTATTTCCTGAGATTGTACACATGACTGCCCAGCTAAAGAGGAGTTTCTCTATTGCATCACTCATTTTGACTATTAATTTGATTGCTAGCCCCCTCAGGAGCCCATTGACAAAAAGTAAGGATTTACCGTTCCTTGTGAAACTTTCCCCAAAATGCAGCCTGCAGAAGGTACTGGTGTGTCTGTGGGTAGAACTCAGGATGGCCTGGTTTTAGGTTCAGCCGCTGACACTAATAGGTGAGTAACTCCAGGGGAAATCCCTTAATGTCTCAGCATCCCAGACAATTTCTAAGACTACAAGTTTCAACTTATCTACAATGGTCCAGGAAATTTTCCCATTTGGGATACCCAATATAAATGAAATCACAAGTACAGAACCAAAAGACCCCTTCAGGGTCCCCAAGACCCCTTTAGTGGATCTATGAAGTCAAAACTGTGTTCATACTACTGAGACATTTTAATTTTTAATATAGGAAATATTATAAAAACAAAAGCTCTTTGGAGTCCTCAATAATTTTTAAGCATGTAAAGGGGTCTCAAAATCAAAACTTTTGAAAATCATTGGTCTAATAGAAAGCAGCACACGGGGCTAAGAAATAGGACACATGATATTATCCTGGTGACTGGACAAATGACTTATTTCCTTACACCCTTATTCCTAACTTGTAAAGTGTGAGGGAAAGAGTTTTGTCCTAGGGGACATTTGTGTAAATCAAACAGGGTAAAATTTGTTGTAGTAGATAAAAGGCTGACCCAGAAGTCAGAAAATAAAGGTTTGAGTATTGGCTGGTACATATCAGCTGTTTTATTATCATTCAGAAATACAGTCAAGTCTGACTCTGATTCATGATTGTGAAGATGATTCTGTCCATGAGGTTCTCTTGGCAAAGATCCTGGAGTGGTTTGCCATTTCCTTTTCCAGTGGATTAAGGCAAATGGAGTCTAAGTGCCTTTTCCAGTGGCCTGAGCCCAGGGTCACATAGCTCATATAGCTGATAAATGCATGAGACCATATTTAAACTCAGGTCTTCCTGACTCCAGACCCAGCACTCTATCCACTGAGGCATTTAGCTGCCCCTAATCTAGCTATAACTGTGGCAATGGTGGGAGATTTTAAATTGCAAAAGAAATGACATCCTATAAATTCCTCACACTAAAGAAAGCGTATTTCTGGATCAAAAAAATCAAAATCAAGAAGTACTATATGAACATAAATTATTCTTATTTCCTTAATTCTTGTTACTGAAAATATGAGTTCTTAAAGACCAGTACTTTGAACCCAGAATAATATGTAACAAGAATATGTAATCTCTTACTCTGTGAAGGTGCCTCAGATGTTATGAGTCCACTGGTTGTATTGGATATGTACAAAACCTTTCTGGTCTTATGAAATGAAGAGGGACGAGGGTTTCCTTTTTCTTCCACTTTTACAATAGTGTGTGTTCACTTAGCATCTGGCTCTCTGAAGAGACTTTTTAAAGTTTAAACTACACTATTAACTACACTTTTAAATCTAAGCTGTATTTAACTGCATCATTCACATTTTCTGGATCATTTTCTTCAATGTCATCAATCAGCAAAACAATAAATCATGGACTGATTTCTAGTATTTGCTTGAATTCTAAAGTGTAAAAACTCACACTGCAAACTTAAAAATGAGCTCTGGGCTTTTAACTGAGTCCAGCACATCCCTGAGCATATTATTTAAAAGAGGAATGAGAAATGAAGATCTTTTTTTTTCTGGTGAAAGCCATTGACTCATTGGGAAAGAGTCCTCCAAAAGTTGAGGGCCACATTCAAGTAAAAGGTAGCTTGGAACTAAGTTAAATTGGGATTGTTCAATATTTTGTTTTTGTTTTTGAGGTTAATTTTGAATATTTGACTATTTTAAAAATTAAGAATAGCAAGTTTAAAATCTGAGTTAATTATAAATAACTTGGAGTTTAGATTTATATTGTAGCTAGCTAAAGGAACTGGATACAGGAAAAAAAAAAGGGAAGACGAGAGAATTAAAAAGGAAAGATACGGAAAGCAGGAAACAGAAATTGAGAATACGCTAAGGAAGGGGAGAGAAGCAAAGAGAAAGAAAAGATGATAACCTTTCCTGTCCACCCAACTCTACTCTCCCAACATCTCTCTTTCCATCTTCCCTCATCAGGTCTTTGCTCCTATACTTCTGGTGTTTGCCTTCCAGCTCTAATGATGGGTATGGGACTGCTCCGGATGGCAGTTCTCAATCCATCCTACTCCCTAAAATACTCCCACCCACCCCCAAATCTAGCCATTTTCATCCCCAATTCACCAATCAGGAACTAGTTTTTCCCAATCTTCACCCACCTTAGGAATCACTTGATTGTCCTGAGTTTATTTATATTGTCACGGAAACTAGTTACCTCATCTCTCCCATCTAAACAAAGTCTGTAATTTCTGGTTAGGATATTTGCCAGAGTGCTTAAAAAGCAAAAGGATTCATCCACCAGCTTTTATCACCCTCCCATACCCAAGATAAGTGTCTCCTCCATCCTCCTAATCAGTGTTGCAGTCCATTAAGCCCATGCCCTATCTTTGGATATTAAGATGCACTGTGCATTGATTCAAACATAGAGCAGTAGAGTTGAAAGGAAACTTGGAAATCATCTAATGCACCTATTTTTTGTATCACAGGTCCTTTATAAAAGACTAATCAGAATCATGAGTTTTAAATGCACAAAATAAAATATATAGGATTTCAGAGGAAACCATTCTTTTAAAATATAATTATGAAAATATTGAAAAGGCCAGTTTGTGGGGACCAGGTTAAGGACCCTGATCTTGAAAAATTCCCTCCTTGAAAAAAATTTTTTAAAGAAAAAAATAAAGAAAAAAAATTAAAAAGAATAATCCCCTCCTTTTATTTTAGCCAAGGAAATCAAGACCCAGAGAGGTGAGATAATCCACCCAAAATTTGAAATGACATCCCTGGTTTTAGGGATCTGACATATTATGTTTTTTTTTTTCATTCATTGGCTTTCTCCTGAACATCAATAATGTTCCCTCGGGAGGAGCTAAATGTTGCAGCAGATAGAGCATCAGCCCTAGAGTTAGAAGGACTTGCGGCCAAATTTGGGCTCAAATACTTAACACATACTAGCACAGTGTGATCTTAAGCAAGTCACTTAATCCCAATTGCCTCTCAAAAACTGATGAATGGATAAATAAATAAATAATGTTCCCTTAGAGTAACCTAGACTTCCACTCTTAATGCAGTGGGAAAATTCTGCATTTACAATTAGAGACCCTGAAGTCATTATTGATCAGAGAAATGCAAATTAAGACGACTCTGAGATACCACTTCTCAGATTGGCTAAAATGATAGGAAAAGATAATGACAAATGTTGGAGGGGATGTGGGAAAACTGGAACACTGATACATTGTTGGTGGAGTTGTGAACAGCTTCAATCATTCTGGAGAGCAATTTGGAATTATGCCCAAAGAGTTACCAAACTGTGCATATTCTTTAATCCAGCAGTATTTCTACTGGGTCTGTATGTACACAACATAGTATTTTCACTCTTTTTATTGTTGTTTGCTTGCATTTTCTTTTCTTTCTCATTTTTTTCCTTTTGGATATGATTTTTCTTAAGCAGCATGATATATGTGGAAATATGTATAGAGGAATTGCATATTGAATTGAATCACTTGCCAAGTGGGGGGGAAAGGGAGGGAAAAATTAGAACACAGGGTTTTGTAGGGGTGAATGTCAAAAATTATCCATGCATATATTTTGAAAATAAAAAAAATTAAAAATTTTAAAATTAAAAAAAAACATTAGAGACCCTGCTTCAAATTCCAGATAGACTAACTGATTTATAAAGTTCCTTCCAGTTCTATATCTTTGAAACTACTATCCTAGGAGGATTCAACATAAGAATACTTCTCTCTATATATTCCTCTCCTGCTCCGGTGAAGGCAAAATACTGAAAGGAAAGAGAAACGCTTCTCTTCCCCAGCTGCTTACCTCTAGCACACTCTTTCAGATGGGCACACAATTGAAATTGTTGCTCTTGGGGCACGAGTGGGCAACATTTAAATGTGGAGGCAAATTTGAGTCAGATAACAAGTTCAAGCTTAAAACCAGGCTCTAAAACTCCTCCCTCCCTCCTGCCTAAAAAGATGCTGTCCATATTGCTGATATAACTCAGAATTAATACATAGCCTATAATCTTTTCTCCGCATTTCATGGAGATTCATTTTTCTTTTTAAATTCTTTATTTTAAAATGCACTTTTCATTTTTAAATTTCATTTTCACTCTCCTTACCCTAAAATAGAGCCTTCCCTTTAAACAGAACCAAGAAAAACAAGTTGATAGCACCGGCATTCTGAAAATATATGCCTCATTTCATACTTATTGACCAAGAGACTTTCATTGCCCTTAGTTTTGTTATGGTAACCATCACTGTTCTCTGAAATAATACTAAATTTAATGTCAATCATTCAAAAAGCATTTATTAAGCACCTACTACATACTGTCATCAGCAAGTGTGTTTTATTTTGTCCATCTGGATACCATCAGGAAAATAATTCTGAAATGAATCTAATAGGATGAAAAATAAAAACAAAAAGCACCTAGACTTTTTTTGGACACTAGATAAAAAGCATTTATGCTCAAGACTGGACAGAAACTAAAACAAACTAAAACTATCCCTCTCTGAACCCTGTTTGTCATTCTCAATCCGCCCAAACCATCAACAAAAGCCGAGGAGGAAAATGCTCTCCCCATCCCCTTGGTCCTGCCCGCCCCATTGCCTAGAAGGAAATCTACTGTAGTTTACACAGGTTGCCTTTCTGATAGTCCCTTTATGGGATTCCTTCCCATTGTAGCCGACTCTTCCCAGACAATGGAGCCCCAATACATCAGTGTCACTCACGGAGCCTCAGACTTGCGAGTCGCTACTGTTAGGGTCTGGCCTCTGAAGGCCCCAGTGACTTATGGTTTGACAGAGTCGGAGAGGGAGTGGTTACTGGCCACTGAAGCGTGACTCCATCCATGGAGATGACCTTGTCTTGGATCTGAACAGAGGCACCCATCTCCAGTGACTGGCACATCCCTAGCGGCTCTCACTCCCTGGCGTAAATCATCCTGAGATCCCAGTCTCCAAGCGGCCGAGCAAGGGGAAGAGGAGTCGGAGAAGCTCCCGTTTCAGGATGGTTTCAAAGCTTCTCCTAAGAATGTGAATTATTTCCTTTGTTCTGACTGGTCACTCATTTTTCACTCACTGTCATCCCCAACTACCCCCACTCTTTTTTTTTTAGAAGAGTGCTCCTTCTTTGTCCTAAAGAGTGAATAAAGGCTCACTGGTGAGTGGATGAGTTTAATGGATTTCCAAATACAATAATTTATGCCTTTCCCACATTCATACTCCTGAAAAAAAGATGTTTAACTCCTTGGTAATTAAATCAAGTTACATTATGGTTTTTCAACCCTTGAGATCATTGATTTCCCATTCAATGACATGGGAAAAAAAACTGTAAACAATAATTACATGTATTTTAGCTAATTCTCTGTGAAAACATTAATGTATTTTTTAAAATTGTAGGATTGGAATGAGGATGTTTTCTAAAGAGTTCACAGAAAAACATTTCTTAAAGGACTGGCCAATTTGCACAGAATTAATTATATTCCACTTTGGCACTTGCCAACGATTCCTAATTGCTGAGTTATTCCAAATCCACAGTTAGCATACTTTGTGTACTGGACGAGGATGCCAAATGAAATCATGATTTACAAGGGCCAAGGCCCCGAGGCCAAGAAGCCAAACAGAGCAGAGTGTATAATGGTGCCCTGTGATGTCTAGCAAGATGCCCATTGTACTCCACAAAAATATTCTGTTTGAAGCAGCCGTCCCTCCCTTTAGGAACAATTTGGCCAAAGCCATCCAAAAAGAGAAGGGGGAAGGGAAGATGGTTTGGGGGAATTTTGTAACTGATGTTTAAAGCAAGTCCCCCTCAGCTGCCTCCATGACCAAGAAGAACCTAAGAAGTCTTGGGAAGAATGAGAGTGAGTGGGAAGAAGGAACTGGAAGAAGCAAAAGAAATTTAAAGAGTTCTCTCTTGCAACCAAGCTGCTGTTGCCTATGAGGAATCAATGTATTGATATTGAATTTGTATGAAAAGGGTGGTCAAGAATTCCCTACACATTTTGTACAGGAAAGAGAGATATACATGAACGTGCAGGAACAGCTCCTACCACACTGACTTGGGTGTGAGACTTTCTACAGGAATACATATGTGTGTATATGTCTCTACATATATGTAGGCATATTTGCATATGTGTTTATATGCTGTATGCACTCCTTAGGGTCCTAAGGGCAGCCCGAGGGGTCAGTATAGCCGGTCTTGCTCTGGAAGATTTCAGTTCACAATCTTATTATATGATCATCAGCTCCTTGTTATTTATTATATAAATATAACATAAATATCTTATATGTTCATCAGCTCCTTGTTATTTATTATATAAATATAACATAAATATCTTATTATATGCTCATCAGCTCCTTGTTATTTATTATATAAATATAACATAAATATCTTATTATATGCTCATCAGCTCCTTGTTATTTATTATATAAATATAACATAAATATCATATGCTCATCAGCTCCTTGTTATTTATTATATTTGTTATATAAATATAACATAAATATCTTATTATATGATCATCAGCTCCTTGATATTTATTATATATTTATTATATAAATATAACATAAATATTTTATTATATGCTCATCAGCTCCTTATTTATTATTAAATATAACATATTTATCTTATTATATGCTCATCAGCTCCCTGTTATTGATTATATAAATATAACATATATTTTATTATATGCTCATCAGCTCCTTATTACTTATTATGCATTTATCATATAAATATACCATATATATATTTATATTTTTATATATGCTTACATGCCTATGCAGGTAGAGAGTAGTATGGTATAGTAGATAGTGAGTGGATCCTGGTATGAGGAAGAAGGGTTCAAGTCCTATTTTTGATACATATTGGTGATATGACCCTGGGGAAGTAATTTAATCCCTCAGGGAGCCATAATCTAAGTTGCAAAGAAAGGTACCAACCTGTATTGCTTTAAGAAATCTCTTCATATGCAAGCTCCCCAGTGAAATCACAGGTCTGGACCTTGACCATTCCCTATACATGTGTGTATGTATAGCATAAAACAGAATTTACCCCAGATTCACAGACAATAAAATTCAATGTTCTTTTGGGAGCTGGGGTGGCCAGATACAAGAATTGAGACTCACAGAATTTGGGGGACCCACAAGACAGCTTTGTTTCCCAATTACTCCCCCTGGGGTACCTACTGGTCTGTACCCCAGTAAGACCAACTTCTATCTCCCTCTTTTTTCCGATTATCTTCCTTGGGTAAGTAAAAACAAGTAGAATGGTTTCTAGGTAGGCAGTTAGGTTGTCCAGTGGTTAGAGCAGTGGACCTGGTATTGGTAAAAATCTGAGTTCAAATCCTACCTTAGA
>JAJPUD010025553.1:0-17440 GCA_023553655.1 Myrmecobius fasciatus | reverse complement strand
CGAGCGAATATAATAAAAATGACAATACTACCCAAACTAATTTACTTATTTAGTGCCATACCAATCAAACTCCCAAGAAATTATCTTACAGATCTAGAAAAAATAGTAGCAAAGTTCATTTGGAAAAACAAAAGGTCTAGAATTTCAAGGGGATTAATGAAAAAAAAGGCTGAAGATGGTGGACTTGCTGTACCAGATCTAAAACTATATTATAAAGCAGCGGTCATCAAAACCATTTGGTACTGGCTAAGAAATAGAGTAGTCGATCAGTGGAATAGGATAGAATCACAAGACAAACTAGGCAATAACTATAGCAATTTGGTTTTTGATAAACCCAAAGACCCCAGCTTTTGGGATAAGTATTCACTATTTGACAAAAACTGCTGGGAAAACTGGAAACTAGTGTGGAAGAAATTAGGGCTTGACCCACATCTAACACCACATACCAAGATAAGATCTAAATGGGTTCATGATCTGGATATAAAGAGTGATTTTGTAAACAAGTTAGAGGAACATAATATAGTTTACCTCTCAGACCTGTGGAGATGGAATAAATTTATGTCCAAAGAAGAACTGGAACTTTTAATTGAAAACCAGATAGATAACTTTGACTATATTAAGTTAAAAAGTTTTTGTACAAACAAAATCAATGCAGACAAGATTAGGAGGGAAGCAATAAATTGGGAAATCATCTTTACATTTAAGGGTTCTGATAAAGGTCTCATTTCTAAAATATATAGAGAATTGTCTCATATTTATAAAAATTCAAGCCATTCTCCAATCAATAAATGGTCAAAGGATATGAACAGACAATTTTCAGAGGATGAAATTAAAACTATTTATAGTCATATGAAAAGGTGCTCCAAATCACTATTGATCAGAGAAATGCAAATCAAGACAACCCTGAGGTACCACTTCACACCTGTCAGATTGGCTAAAATGACAGGAAAAGTTAATGATGAATGTTGGTAGTGATGTGGGAGGGCTGGGACACTGATGCATTGTTGGTGGAACTGTGAATGGATACAGCCATTCTGGAGAACAATTTGGAGCTACGCTCAAAAAGTTATCAAACTGTGCATACCCTTTGACCCAGCAGCATTTCTATTGCGCTTATATCCCAAAGAAATCATAAAGGAAGGAAAGGGCCCCACATGTGCAAGAATGTTTGTGGCAGCCCTTTTGTAGTGGCTAGAAACTGGAAATTGAATAGATGCCCTTCAATTGGAGAATGGCTGAATAAATTGTGGTATATGAATATTATGGAATATTATTGTTCTGTAAGGAATGACCAGCAAGATGATTTCAGACAGGCTTGGAGAGACTTACATGAACTAATGCTGAGTGAAATGAGCAGAACCAGGAGATCATTATACACGGCAACAACAGTAGTATATGACGATCAATTCTGATGGACATGGCTCTCTTCAACAATGAAATGTTTCAAACCACCTCCAATTGTTCACTGAAGAAAGCCATATACACCCAGTGAGAGGGCTGTGAAATGTGGACCACAACGTAACATTCTCATACTCCTTGACTGATGTTTGCTTACATTGTGTTTCCTTTATCTGATATATTTTTTGTGTAGATAAGATTTTTCTTGCACAACAATGATAAGTTTGGAAATATGTATACATATATTCGATTTGCCAATATTTTAACATAATTAACGTGTAGTGGATATCCTGCCATCTAGGGGAGGGGAGGGGAGTTGGGGGGAAAATTTGTAACAGAAAGTTATGTAAGGGTTATTGTTGAAGAATTATCCACACATATGTTATGCAAATAAAATTAAAAAAAAGAATTGATCATTGTATAGACTTATTGTTGTGTCATGTAATGATCTCTGGGTTCAGCTCATTTCAGTTAGTGTCAGTTGATGCAAGTCTCTGCAGACCTCTCTGAAATCATCCTCTTGGTCATTTCTTACAAAACAATAATATTCCATAACATTCACATACCATAATTTATTCAGCCATTCTCCAATTAATGGACATTCACTCAGTTTCCAGTTTCTTATTACAAAAAGGGCTGCCACAAACATTGTTCACACGTGGGTCCCTTTCTCTACTTTAAGATATCTTTGGGATATAATCTCAATAGAAACACTTCTGGGCATTTGATAACTTTTTGAGCATAGTTCCAAATTGCTCTCCAGAATGTTTGGATCTGTTTATAGTTCCATCAACCATGTATCATTGTCCCAGTTTTCACACATCCCCTTCAATGTTCATCACTATCATTTCATGTCATCTTAGCCAATCTGACAGGTGGGTAGGGGTAACTGAAAGAGTTGTCTTAATATGAATTTCTCTGATAGTGATTTGGAGCATTTTTTCATATGGGTACAAATATTTTCAATTTCTTCATCTGAAAATTCTCTGCTCATATCCTTTGATCATTTATCAATTGAAGAATGGCTTGGAGTCTTATGAATTTGAATCAAGTCTTTATATATTTTAGAAATGAGGCCTTTATCAGAATCTTTGAACATAAAAATGTTTTCCCAGTTTATTGCTTCCCTTCTAATCCTGTATGCATTTGTTTTGTTTCTACAAAAACTTTTTAACTTGACATAGTCAAAATGATATATTTTATGATCAATAATTATCTCTAGTTCTTCTTTGGTCACAAATTCCTTTTTCCTCCACAGGTTTGTGAGGTAAACTATCCTATGTTGTTCTAATTTGTTAAAAATATTATTCTTTATGTCTAGATCATGAACCCATTTCTACTTTACCTTGGAATATGGATTTAGGTGTGGGTCAATGTCTAGTTTCTTCCATATTTTTTTTCCAATTTTCCCAGCAGTTTTTGTCAAATAGTGAGTTTTTATCCTAAAAGCTAGGGTCTTTGGTTTTGTCAAAACTAGATTGCTATAGCTATTGACTATTTTATCTTGTGAACCTAGCCTATTCAACTTAACAACTAGTCTATTTCTTAGCCAGAACCAAATCTTGTTGATGACCATTGGTTTATAATATAGTTTTAGATCTGACACAGGTAGGTCACCTTCATCAGAACATTTTTTCATTAATTCCCTTGAAATTCTTGACCTTTTGTTCTTTCGGACAAATTTTGTTGTAATTTTTCATAGGACAGTAAAATAGTTTCTTGGGAGTTTGATTGGCATAGCACTAAATAAATAGATTAGTTTAGGTAGTATTTTCATTTTTATTATATTTGATCGACCTGACCAAGAGCACTTGATATTTTTCCAATTGTTCAGATCTGACTTTATTTATATGCAAAGTGTTTTCTAGTTTTGCTCATACAGTTCCTGACTTTCCCTTCACAGATAGAATCCCATATATTTTATATTATCCAAATATTTCAAGTTATTTTAAATGAAATTTCTCTTGTTTCTCTTGCTTTTGGATTTTATTAGAGATATATAAAAATGCTGATTTATGTGGATTTATTTTGTATCCTACAACTTTGCTAAAGTTCTGGATTATTTATAATAAATTTTAGTTGATTCTCTAGGGTTCTCTAAGTATGCCATTATATCATCTGCAAAGAATGATAATTTGGTTTTCTCATTATCTACTCTAATTCCTTTAATGCCTTTTTCTTCTCTTCTTGCCAAAGCTAGAATTTCTAATACAATGTTGAATAGTAATGGTGATAGTGGGAAAACTTGATTCACCCCTGATCTTATTGGGAATAGTTCCAGTTTATCCTCATTACATATGATATTTGTTGTAGGTTTTAATAGATGCTACTGATTACTTTAAGGAAAAGTCCATTTACTTCTATACTCTCTAGTGTTTTTAATAGGAAAGGATGTTGGATTGAATCAAATGCTTTTTCTGCATCTATTTAGATAATCATATGGGTTTTGCTAATTTGGTTTTGGATATACTCAATTATGCTAAGAGTTTTCCTAATATTAAACCAGCCCTACACTCCTGGTATAAATTCTACTTGATTATGGTGTATTATCCAGGGCCTGATTTTCTGTAATCTCTTTGCAAATATTTTATTTAAGATTTTTGCATCAATATTAATTAGGGAGATTGATCTATAATTTCTTTCTTTGTTTTTGTCCTACCTGGTTTAGGTATTAGTACCATGTCTGTGTCATAAAAGAAATTTGGTAGGAGTTTTTTGTTCCTTATTTTTTCAAATAATTTCTATAGTTTTAGAGTTAATTGTTCTTTAAATGTTTGGTAGAATTCACATGTAAATCCATCTGATCCTGGGGATTTTTTCTTAGGGAGTTGATTAATAACTTGTTCTATTATTTTTTTTCTAAAATGGGACTATTTAAGTATTTTATTTTCTCTTCTGTTAATCTGGGCAATCAATAGTATTGGAAGTATTCTTCCAATTCTAGGATTGCAGACAAAAATCAACTATCCTGCAAAATGAGCATTATCTTTTAGGAGAAAATGTGGACATTTAATGAAACAGGTGAATTTAATTTATTCCTGATGAAAAATAGCTCTCAATAGAAAAATTGATCTTTAATTATATAACTCAGAGAAGCATAAAAAAGTAAAAAGAAATAAAAAAGTACTTTCTTTTAAAAGTTAAAAAGCTTATATGGGAAGGTGATATGTTTAATTGTTGAGATCTCTATCTCTTTTGTGGATATACATAAGGAGTTCATGTATAATTTTATTTTATTGTGATGATGTAAAAACGTGGAAGGAAAAAAGCTTCTACTGTAAGAAGGGGAAATGGAGTTAAAATGGAGTAAATTATTCCTCATGAAGAGGCAAAAAAAAGATGGATTACAATTGAGGGAAAAAAGGAAGGGGGATGAGCATGGTTTGAATCTTTCATTAGATTTGGCTCAAAGAGAGAATTTCAGAAAAATTTAGCTTCACAGAGAAGCTTTTCTCACCCTATAGGGAAGTAGAAGGGGAAAGGGGAAAGGAAAGAGAGAGGGTAATATAAGGGGGAACAAATGTAAGTGGGAAAATGTATAAGTAAAGGGGAGGGGCTGCAAAAGGAAGGGTGTAATCAGTAACAATGTACTGGGGAGGAGGGAAAGGGGGAAAGGGAAGATAAAAGCATAACTGGAGGAAAATAAGATGGCTGGAAATACAGATTTAGTAATTTATCAATGAATGTAAATAGGACGAACTCTACCAGAAAACAGAAGTGGAGAGGAGACTGGCTTGAAAGCCAGAATCCTACTATATGTTGTGCACAAGAAACACATTTAAAGCACAGTAATACATAGAGAATAAAGGTAAAAGGTTGGAGCAGAATCTATTATTATGTTTCTGCTAAAGTAAAAAAAAAAAGGCAGGGTTAGTGATCTTGCTCTCAGATCAAGCAAAAGCAAAAATGAATCCAATTAAAAGAGATAAGGAAGGAAACATTTTGCTAAATGGTGACATAGATAATGAAGTAATATCAATATTAAACATATATACACCAAGTGGTATAATATCCAAGTTTTTAGAGGAGAAATTAAGAAAACAGAAAGAAAAAAATGAATAGCAAAATTACATTCATGGGAGATCTCAAAATTTCCATATCAAAACTGAAAAAATTGAACCACAAAATAAATAAATACAAAGTTACAGAGGTAAATAGCATCCTAGAAAAGTTAGGTATGATAGATCTTTGGAGAAAATTGAATGGAGAGAGAAAGGAATATAATTTTTTCAGCAGTATGTAGAACCTACAGAAAAATTACTATATATTAAGGTATAAAATCCTTAAAATCAAATGCAGAAATACAGAATTAGTAAATGCATTTTTTGAGATCATGACACAATAACAATTACATGTAATAAAAGACCAGGGAAAATAAACCAAAAATTAATTTTTGAAACTAAATGATTGTAGCCTAAAGAATGAGTGGATAAAACAATAAATCATAGATGTCATTCAAAAGAATGACAATAATGAGACAACATACCAAAATGTATGGAATGCAGCGAAAGTAGTTCTTAGAGGAAATTTTATGTTGTTAATTGGCTACATGAATAAAATAGAAAAAGAAAAGATCAATGCATTAGGCAGGCTAGAACAAGAACAAATTCAAAACCAATTAAGTACTAAATTGGAAATTCTGAAAATAAAGGGGGAGAGTAATAAAAGTGAAAATAAGAAAACTATTAAACGATACTTGAAAACAAAACTAAGTGTTGGTTTTATGAAAAAAATAAACCTTTAAATAAATTGATTTAGAAAAGAAAAGAAGAAATTCAAATTGCTAATATCAAATTTGAAGGGTAAACATTCCTCCAATGAAGAAGAAATTAGCGCAACAATTTTGAACTATTTTGCTCCACTTCATGCCAATAAATCTGATAATCAAAGTGAAATGGACAAATACTTACAAAAATATTGATTACCTAGTTTAATGGAGGAGGAAATAAATTCCTTAAATAATTCCATTTTAGAAAAAGAAATTGAACATTCTACTAATCACCTCCTTCAGAAAAAAAGGTCAGATGGATTTACAAGTGAATTATACAAAACACATAAAGAACAATTAATTCCAATACTATCTAAATTCTTTTAAAAAATAGGCAAATGTGTCTTAGAAAAAATTTTGTTAAAGAAATATGATACTGATGCCTAGACCAGATAAGGTCCCAAAAGAGAAAGAAAACTATAAGCCAATTTTCCCAATGAATATTAATTCAAAATTTTAAAATATGGTAAAGAGATTACAGCAAATTATACCCAGGATAATATCTCATGATCAAGCAGGATTTATACCAGGAGTATAGGGCTGGTTCAGTATTAAAAAAAACCTATTAGGATAACTGGCTATATCAACAACCAAACTAACAGATTCCATATGCTTATTTATATATGTCAAAGAGTATTTGACAAAATTCAACACTCATTCATATTAAAAACACTAGAGAACATAGGAATAAATGGAATTTTCCTCAAAATTATTAGTAATATCTACCTAATATAACCAGCAGATTTTATATATAAGGGGAATATACTACAACAATTTCCAATAAGATCGGGGGTTTAAAATGTCATCCAGTATCATCATTACCGTTCAGTAATGTGTTAGAAATGTTAAATTTAGCAATAAAAGAAGAAAAAAATAAAATAAATTAGAGTACACCATGAGGAAACCAAATTATCACTCTTTGCAGATAATATGATGGTATATTTAGAGAATCCCAGAGAATCAACTAAAAATTACTGGAAACTATTCATGAATTTTGAAGAGTTTCAGGGTACAAAATACTAAACCATAGAACAAATAAGACAGAAGGAAGCAAATAACATTTTAGAAAAGTCAGGTATGATGGACGTTTGGAGAAAATTCAATGGAGACAGAAAGGAATCTACATAAATAATTAGCATTTCTATATGTTTGCAAACAAAGTCCAGCAGCAAGAGATACAGAGATAAATTTCATTTAAAATAACTTAGGTAATATAGATTATTTGTTAGACTATCTGCCTAGACAAAGTCAATAACTTTATGAACACAATGACAATACATTTTGTACACAAAAAGGGAGATCTAAACAACTGGAAAAATATCAAATGCTAATTGGTAGACAAAGCTAATATAATAAAAATGATAATTCTACCTAAATTAATCAACTTATTCAGTGCCTGTTAGAGGGAGGTGGTCATCAAAAACAAAATACTGGGGAGGGGGGAAGGGAGTTAGGGGAAAGGGAAGAGAAAAATATAACTTTGGGTAAATAAGATGGCAGGAAATATAGATATAGTCATTTTAACTGTGAATGTGAATGGGATGAACTCTCCCATAAAACGGAAACGGATAGCGGACTGGATTAAAAGCCAGAATCCTACAATATGTTGTTTACAAGAAACACATCTAAAACATAGAGATACATACAGAGTGAAGGTAAAGGGCTGGAGCAGAATCTTTTATGCTTCAAGTGAACAAAAAAAAAAAAGCAGGGGTAGCAATCCTTATCTCAGATCAAGTAAAAGCAAAAATAGATCTAATTGAAAGAGATAAGGAAGGAAACTATATTTTACTAAAGGGTACAATGGAAAATGAAACGGTATCAATACTAAACATACATGCACCAAGTGGTATAGCATCCAAATTCCTAGAGGAGAAACTAACAGCCATTCAAGGAGAAATAGACAGTAATACTATACTAGTGGGGGATATCAACCTTGCTCTCTCAGAATTAGATAAATCAAACCACAAAATAAATAAGAAAGAAATTAGGGAGGTAAACAAAATGTTAGAAAAGTTAGGTATGACAGATCTCTGGAGGAAATTTAATGGTGATAGAAGGGAGTACACTTTTTTCTCAGGGGTTCGCAGAACTTATACGAAAATTGATCATATGTTAGGGCACAAAAAACTCAAATTCAAATGCAGGAAAGCAGAAATAGTAAATGTATCCTTTTCAGATCATGATGCAGTAAATCTCACATGTAATATAAGGCCAGGAGAAAATAAACCAAAAGTTAATTGGAAATTAAATAATCTAATCCTGAAGAATGAATGGGTGAAAGCGTAAATTATAAACACAATTGATAATTTCATGCAGGAGAACGACAATAATGAGACAACATACCAAAATTAGTGGGAAATGGCCAAAGTGGTTATAAGGGGTAACTTTATATCTATAGATGCTTATTTGCATAAAATAGAGAAAGAGTAGATCAATGAATTAGGGTTACAATTAAAAAAAACTAGGAAAAGAGCAAATTAAAAACCCTCAATTAAATACCAAATTGGAAATTCTGAAAATAAAAGGTGAGATTAACAAAATTGAAAATAAGAAAACTATTGAATTAATAAATAAAACTAAGAGTTGGTTTTATGAAAAAACCAACAAAATAGATAAGCCTTTAGTTAACTTGATCAGAGAAAGGAAAGAGGAAAATCAAATTGTTAGTCTCAAAAATGATAAGGGAGAACTTTCCTCCAATTAAGAGGAAATTAGAGTAATAATTAGGAGTTTCTTTGCCCAACGTTATGCCAATAAATTTGATAATCTAAATGAAATGGAGGAATATCTACAAAAATATAGATTGCCCAGGTTAACAGAAGAGGAAATAAATTATTTAAATAGCCCCATTTTAGAAAAAGAAATAGAACAAGCTATTAATCAAATCCCTAAGGAAAAATCTCCAAGGCTGGATGGTTTTACATGTGAATTCTACCAAACATTCAAAGAACAATTAATTCCAATACTATACAAACTATTTGAAAAAATAGGGACAGAAGGTATACTACCAAATTCCTTCTATGAGACCAATATGGTGCTGATAGCTAAACCAGGTAGGGTGAAAACAGAGAAAGAAAACTATAGACCCATTTCCATTATGAATATTGATGCAAAAATTTTAAATAAGATTTATCAACAAGATTACAGAAAGTTATCTCCAGCATAATACATCTTGACCAAGTAGGATTTATACCGGGAATGCAGGGCTGGTGCAATATCAGAAAAACTATCAGCATAATCAATTATATCAATAACCAAACTAAAAAAAACCATATGATTATTTCCATAGATGCAGAAAAAGCATTTGATAAAATCCAACACCCATTCCTATTAAAAACACTAGAGAGTATAGGAATAAATGGGCTTTTCCTTAAAATGATTAGTAGCATCTACTTAAAACCATCAGCAAGCATCCTATGTAATGGAGACAAACTAGAACCATTCCCAATAAGATCAGGAGTGAAACAAGGCTGCTCACTGTCACCATTACTATTTAATATTGTATTAGAAATGTTAGCATTGGCAATAATAGAAGAAAAAGAGATAAAAGGAATTAGAGTAGGTAATGAAGAAAGCAAATTATCACTCTTTGCAGATGACATGATGGTATACTTTGAGAACCCTAGAGACTCAACTAAAAAACTACTAGAAACAATTCACAACTTTAGTAAAGTTGAAGGATTCAAAATAAATCGATATAAATCATCAGCATTCTTATATATTACCAACAAAGCTCAGCAGCAAGAGATAAAAAAAGAAATTCCATTGAGAATAACAGATGATATCATAAAATATTTGGGAATCTATTTGCCAAGAGAATATCAGAAACTATATGAACTAAACTACAAAACACTTTCCACACAAATAAAATCAGACCTAGTCAATTGGAAAAACATTAAGTGCTCATAGGTAGGCCAAGTGAATATAATAAAAATGACAATACTACCCAAACTAATTTATTTATTTAGCGCCATACCAATCAAACTCCCAAGAAATTATTTTACAGACCTAGAAAAAATAGTAGAAAAGTTCATTTGGAAGAACAAAAGGTCAAGAATTTCAAGGGAATTAATGAAAAAAAAAAAACAGATGAGGGTGGCCTTGCTGTACCAGATCTAAAACTGTATTATAAAGTAGCAGTCATCAAAACCATTTGGTACTGGCTGAGAAATAGAGCAGTCAATCAGTGGCATAGGATAGGATATCAGGACAAGCTAGGTAATAATGTTAACAATTTAGTGTTTGATAAACCCAAAGACCCCAGCTTTTGGGATAAGTACTCACTATTTGACAAAAACTGCTGGGAAAATTGGAAACTAGTGTGGAAGAAATTAAGGCTGGACCCACACTTAACACCACACCCCAAGATAAGATCTAAATGGGTTCATGATTCAAATATAAAGAGTGATATTATAACCAAATTAGAGGAACATAGTTTAGTTAGATAGACCTGTGGAGATGGAATGAATTTATGTCCAAAGAAGATCTGGAATTCATAACTGAACACCAGGTAGATAATTTGGATTATATTAAGTTAAAAAGTTTCTGTACAAACAAAACTAATGCAGAGAAGATTAGGAGGGAAGCATAAAATTGGGAAATCATCTTTACATTTAAGGGTTCTGATAAAGGTCTCATCTCTAAGATATATGGAGAATTGTCTCATATTTATAAGAATTCAAGCCATTCTCCAATTGATAAATGGTCAAAGTATATGAACAGACAATTTTCAGATGAGGAAATTAAAACTATTTGTAGTCATATGAAAAGGTGCTCAAAATCACTATTCATCAGAGAAATGTAAATTAAGACAACTCTGAGGTACCACTACACACCTGTCAGATTGGCTAAAATGACAGGAAAAGATAAAGATGAATGTTGGAGGGGATGTGGGAAGACTGGGACACTGATGCATTGTTGGTGGAGCTGTGAACGGATCCAACCATTCTGGAGAGCAATTTGTAGCTATGCTCAAAAAGTTATCAAACTGTGCATACCCTTTGACCCAGCAGCATTTCTATTGCGCTTATATCCCAAAGAAATCATAAGAGAAGGAAAGGGCCCCACATGTGCAAGAATTTTTGTAGCAGCTCTTTTTGTAATGGCTAGAAACTGGAAACTGAATGGATGCCCATCAATTGGATATTGGCTGAATAAATTATGGTATGTGAACGTTATGGAATATTATTGCTCCGTAAGAAACGACCAGCAGGACGATTTCACAGAGGCCTGGAGAGACTTGCATCAACTAATGCTCAGTGAAGTGAGCAGAACCAGGAGTTCATTATTCATGGCAACAACAATACTATATGAGGATCAGTTCTAATGAACATCACTCTCTTCAACAATGAAATGCTTCAAACCTGTTCCAATTGTTCGGTGAAGAGAGCCATATACACCCAGAGAGAGGGATGTGAAATGTGGACCACAACATAACATTTTCATGTTCTCTATTGAGGTTTGCTTGCATTGTATTTCCTTTATCAGATTATTCTTTCTTGTAGATATGATTTATCCTGCACAAAAAAATGATGCAATAACTATACATATATTTGATTTCTTAAGTATTCTAACATAATTATCATGTAGTGGATATCCTGCCATCTAGGGGAGGGGTGGGGAGTAGGGGGGAAAAATTTGTAACAGAAAGCTTTGTAAGGGTTAATGTTTAGGAATTATCTAGACATATGTTTTGCAAATAAAAAGTATTAATAATAAAAAAAAACTTATTCAGTGCCATAATAAACAAACTGCAAAAAACTGCTTTAGAGACTTAGAAAAAATAATAATGTTCATTTGGAAGAACAAAATTCTAGAATTTCAATAGAATTAATGAAAAAATGCAAATGAATGTATCCTAGCTATACCATTTAAAACTATATAATAAAGTAGCAGTCATCAAAACCATTTGGTACTTATTAAGAAGTAGAGTAACTTATCAGTGTATTAGATTAGTAAATTACAAATCTAGCATTTGACAAACCCAAAGATTCCAGCCCCTGAAATAAGAGCTTAGTATATGACAAAAAACTGCAGGCAAAATTGAAATATAGTATGGTAGAAACTAGGCATTGATCAACACTTAATGCACTATACAAAGATAAGTTTAAAAGGGGTTCCTGATTTAGACACAAAGAGTGGTACCATAAGGAAATTAGAAGAGCAAAAGGGTTCTGATAAAGGCCTTATTTCAAAAATATATAGAGAAATGATTCAAATTTTTTAATTATTTGAGCCAATCTTCAATTAAAAAGCAATCAAAGGATATGAACAATTTTCTGATGAAGAAAATAAAACTATTTCTAGTCCTATGAGAAAATGCTCTAAATCATTATTGATCAGAGAAATGCAAATTAAGATAATTCTGAGGTAAAATAACACATCTTGAAGATGGGTTAAGATGATAGTAAAATATGATGAATTTTGGAGGGGATGTGGGAAAACTGGGACACTAATAAATTATTGGTGGAGTTGTAAATTGATCCAACCACTTTGGAAAGAAATTTGGAGCTATGCCTAAAGGATTATCAAATTGTGCATACCCTTTGTTCCAACAGTGTCACTACTGAGTCTATATCCCAAAGAGATCATAATAAAGAGAAAAGGATATACATGTATAGAAATATTTGTAGCAGTACTTTTTGTAGTGGCAAGAAACTGCAAACTGAGTGGATGCCCACTTATTGGGGAATGGCTGAGTAAGTTATTGTATATGAATTTCATGGAAGATTATTGTTTTATAGTAAATGATTAGCAGGATTATTTCAGAAAGACCTGGAGAGATTCACATGAACTAATGCTGACTGAAGTGTGTACAATCAAGATAACATTGTACAAAACAATGTATGCTTGCTTTTTATTATTTTTCCCTTTGTTCTCCCTTCTTGCTCTAATTTTTCTTCTGCAGCATGATAAATACAGAAATATGTATAGAATAATTCTACATGTTTAACATATCTTGGATTACTTGCTTTCTGGGGGAGGGAGTAGAGAAAAGGAGCAAGAAAATGTGGAACAAAATATTTTGCAACGATGTTTGTTGAAATCTATTTTTGCATGCATTTTGAAAATAAAATATCATTAAAATATGTCTTAAAGATTAAAAAACTCAGAATCATGCAAAAAATGAAGAGAAAGTTTAGTAAAAAAAAGAGTGGACAAGGCAAAGTGTCACCTGAAGATTTGTGCCTTGAATGTTCATTCACTACTTCATTCAGGTCTTATGTGAAAGACCCCTGTGTCTGACTTTGACATGTTGTGAATTCTAGGTGTCTTTGGACCTTGCAAAAAGATATCAAACATGAGCTGCAACACTCCCTAAGTGCAGTTTAACCAAAATTTAAATGTTAATGGGATATCTTTCTATCCCTCAAAATTAATGATCAATGTCACTTATAACAAAAATAAATTTAACACAGATAATATTAATATATGGTTTTCTAAGTCAGTATGTACAAGTAGCCATTCTAAAGGAACACTTATTGACCCCATTTCAGCCTCAGTTTGACATAACTATTCTATGCTATACCTGAACTTTAGTGAAATGATTTTCCTCCCTTTTCAAGGAACAAATTACTTTTATACAAAACGAATTTTGATCTGTTAACAACAAAAAATCTTTTCCTCTTTTTATAAGATTCTGGAAACATTTTTCTATGACTTATGATTCAACTGAATCTGGAGTCATCACACTCCTTCCCCTGAACATTTCTGGAAAAAAATAGAAGACAACATGGGAATTATAGCTGTAATTATAATATTGTCAAGGATGGTTAAGCAAGCAGGATCCTGACATTTTATACTTCCAAAAATTGTTTTGACTCATAATATTGCTCTTATAATTATTGTTCACACACTTCTTTTTTGTCTTTTTAGAACTGTATGTAAATGAATACACAATCAGACTCACACTGAAATCTGCCATTACCTTAGCTACTAATCCTACTTCATTTCAGTTTAGCTTTTTTTTTTTTGCATGTAGCTTTCATCTTTAAAGGAAAAAGTCAATTAGACATACATTTATTAGTTGTCTGCTACATGAAGATTTATATACTACATAAAATCTAGTTTGAATTTCTCCCCTCTTGGAGAAAATTCCATTCTCATAATGTAAGTTTGGTTTCCTATTGATCCAATGACACTACCTGAGAGAATCCAGCATGTGAAAGGGAAACATATATGCTTTGCCCAGAAATCTAGCACCCAGGAGACATTCTGCTTTGGGGATTGTTTCTGAGAATGCCATGCAGTATCATTTTACCACCTGTCCAGTCATATTTGGAATTTTGTTTTATTTTCTTGTTGTACTATAATGTTCATGTCCTTGCCAATTGGATTAACCAGGAAATGAAACACAGCTGCAGCCTTTTAAAGCATTGGGCAGATTGGGCAAACAGTATCTGGACAAATGCTACTAATGAAGTACAGGATTTGTGCAGATATTGCTCATCCTCCATACCATGTGAGAAATATATGCTATGCTGGCTCAATCATTGTGCATAAATCAATTAAAATAGGATCTTTTATTTTGGAGGTGGGTATCTCACATACATGGAAGACTGACCTGTTTTTGAATGATGGCTAGACTTCATGGTGATATCAGTCAAAAGAATATCAAATGAATCAGTACTTTCATTTTTGCTTTCTTATAATCCATGTAATGTAAATGGTAGAGATGTAAAAATGAATTGTCTATGTGTGCACATATATACTCATCTAATTCCTTTCATTTACATTCCATGCAATATCTTGTCAGTTTCAAAAGGAAAATTTAGAGAAAAGCAGGCAAAATGACAAAAGGATGAAGAAAAGTTTAGAGAATGCAATATTGAGAAAATTAATGGAGCATTTACCAGAGTGGGGTAACTGACTACACCAGGGTGCTGAAATGTAAAGGATCAGAGAAGAATATCTGCAGAATGTATGAAAGTGAGTTTAGGGAAAGTGAGTTTAGCATAATATCTCAGTATCAAGAATAGATGATTAAAATTAGATCTTACCATTTGGCCCAGCTTTCCCTGAGCAGCTTCATCATAGGTGATTTCCTTCCTGTAATCACATGCTCCACATTCAAAAATAGGATCCTAGTCAATAGTAGCATTATAGTATCTTGGAGTTCTGGTCTTCAATGATACTCCCTTTTGAAGGTACATTAAATTACTAGTTATGACTGTCAATAAGTGAAAATAAAAGTTGTAAAAGAATGTGTCTAATGTAATCATACACATGTTGAACAAATTGTGATTTATTTGATAGAGCATTCTCCTTCTTGAACCTGGAGAAATATAAAAATACATGTAAATTATATTAACATTGCAAATAGCAAGCTTATGGAATCCATTACAACTAGAGGTTGCTAGGGATATAAACATGCATCACATATCTACATATCTAAAAGTCATACATCTTGCAGATTTAATTATTGAGAGGAGCATTAAGAAATTATATATAATACATATATATATACATATATATATATATACATATACATAAAAAGAGAGAGACAGAGACAGAGAGAGAGAGAGAGGGAGAGAAAGAGGGAGAGAAAGAAAGCATTATTGAAAAGACCATTATACTTTCTGAGAGCTGGCTCCATTCTTAGCCAAATAACTATGTGCAAAATAAAGCACATAGAATTAGTAATTAACAAAAGAAACCTGAGTGACAGCTGGCAGGAGGGAAGAGATAGGAAAAGATAATGTCAATAAGTAGAAAAATCTAAGAATGTTTAATGTACAAACATCTTATTGCATACACTGGTGTTTTCTTTATATTATTAAATAGTATATTAATTGCTTCATTAAAGATTAGCCCCATGCCACAAAAAAAATTAGGTTGCTTATTAAGAGAAGGCACACATGATTTCATTGATATTGAGGTTATCAATTCCATTTTTTAGTGTAGATTGGTAAATATTTTGCAACTGATAATCTTAGAGATCATTACCCAGGGCACTCAAAACATAAAAGATTTGCCAAGTATTTACAGTCAAGCTTAATTTGATTGTGCAGTGTTTATGTCCTAATACAGGGTCAATTATTGTGTAGATGCCACATACTACTGAGAAAAAGTTGTATTCCTTTCTGTTCCTATTCAATTTTCTCCAGAGGTCTATCACATCTATGTTTTCTACAATTCTATTAACCTTCCTAGTTCTCTTGTTTATTTGGTGATTTAGTCTGATTCTGAGAGGGTAAAGTTGAGGTCTCCCCCTAGAATAATTTTGGTGTCTATTTCTTCCTATAATTGTCTTAAAATCTTCTCTAGGAATTTGGCAACTCTACTATTTAATGTCATTACTATTTAATTGTTTATGGTATTCTTTATCAAAATGTACTTTCTTTCCTTATATCTTTTAATACAATCTCTTTTTACTTTTACTTTATCTGAGATCAGAATTGCTATGCCTGCTTTCATTTATTTATTTCAGCTGAAGCATAATCAATAATGCTCCAGCTTTCAACTTTACTCTTTATGTCTATGTCAAATGTTTTTCTTATAAACATATTGTAGAGTTCCATTTTTTTTTGCTTTTTGCTGAGGCAATTGAGGTTAAGTGACTTGCCCAGGGTCACACAGCTAGGGAATGTTATGTGTCTGAGACCAGATTTGAATTCAGGTCTTCTTGACTTCAGGGCTGGTGCTCTATCCACTGCACCACCTAGCTGCCCCTAGAGTTCCATTTTTAATCCACTCTATTTGCATATTTAATCCACTCTAGGAGAATTCATGACATTTACAATCACAGTTTTGATTACCAAATCTGTATTTAACCTATTTTCTCCCTTGGATATACTTTTGTCCTCTCTTTCCATCTTATTCTTAGTAATGTTATTTTTTTTTTGTCTTTATCCCACCTACTACCTTATTTCCTATAACCTTTCTCCTTTCTCTTAGTAGTATTTTTAACTTTCACTACCCACTACCTTATCTTCTATCACCTTTTCCCTTCTTCTCTTACCTTTTTCCTAATGTTTCTGCTTTCCCTTCAATCTTTGCCCCTTCTTTTTCTTTCCTTTTTCTCCTCCTACTTCTTTATGAGGTTAGATAGATTTCTATACCCAACTGAATGCTTATAGCCATTCCTTCTTAGAGCAAAACTGATGAGATCAAGGTTCAGACAATCCCCATTCCCTTTTCTCCTTTCCCTTGATAATAACAGGTGTTTTGGCCTATTCGTGTAAATTAATTGTCCCATTATAATTCCCATTTCCTTTTTCCAGTGTAGACCTTTTTGAACAACGTCTTTGATATCATCACATCAGAGTCCAT
>JAJPUD010025552.1:2129-17440 GCA_023553655.1 Myrmecobius fasciatus | reverse complement strand
TATATATATATATATATATATAGAGAGAGAGAGAGAGAGAGAGAGAGAGAGAGGAGAGAGAGAGAGAGAGAGAGGAAGAGAGAGAGAGAGAGAGAGGAGAGAGAAAGAGAGAGAGAGAGAGAGAGAGAGAGAGAGAGAGAGAGAGAGAGAGCTGTTTTATGTTTAAAACTCTTTAAAACTTGCTTCCTCCTACCTTTATGGGTTTTTCACATTTTACTATCTTCCATGCACTCCATGATCCAGCTACAACAGGCAATGGTTTACTTGCAGTTCTATGAACACAGTACTCCATCACTCATCTCTCTGTGCTTTTGACTGGCTGTCTCCATCCCTACACTTCCACCTCTTAGTTTTCCTGACTTCCTTCCAAGACTCAGCTCAAGTACCACCTTCTGCAAGCCTTCCCCTGTTTATCCATCCCATCCCATGCATTAGGACTTTTCCCTTTGGGATCTCCTTCCATCTATTCTCTATATAGCATATATGTACTTGGTCATTTACATGTCAGTCTCTTCCTTTAGAATGGGAGCTAATTATTTTTGCCTTTCTTTGTTTCTCTAGATCTTACCACACTGACTGGCACATATAAATCAAAATAGGTTTGTTGTCTGACTGATTGACTGGAGGGAGGGGTGGTAAAGGGGAAGGCATCTAACTCAGCTTAGACTCGTGCAGTTCAGTCCAGACCTGCCCCACTCCACCCAGCCCTGCCATAGGACTGGCCTTGGTGAATCTGACAGATGAAGGAGGTGCACACAAAACACCAATGAAATGTGCTTATTTTCTAGATTTTTAAAAAATGAATATTTGGGCACAGATCTTGATATGTATGAGACACAGAAGATAAGAAGACATAGAGGCAGGGGTAGGTGCTCTAGAGAGATGCTTGGCAACCCTCTCTGGGTTCTCCTGAGGACACTCAGATCCTGGTAGGGAGCAGGTGAACAAGCAGACTTCAGATACCAAACCTGACAGCAGAGGGGAATGACTGACAAATTCTGTTGGAGGTAGCCACAGCAGAGAGTCTAGACATGTTCCACCCAAATCAAGCTTTTTCCTGGCCCCTTCCTGGGATGGTAGTGAGGGTGGGAAGTAGGAGAAATGTTGATCAAAGCCCAGTCCTTGCTTTATTACAGAGTCCTTGGAAGATCTGCTCAGGACCCTTCCTGTTTGCCCTTTATAATGGAAAATCTATGAATCAGAGCCATGGGGTGAGTGGGTCACACTGAATACTGCCTTGCCAAGTTTCTTTCCATTTGTTATGTTCTGAGTGAACAAGTCTCATGTCTCACATTAAAGGCCAAACAGAACTTCACCCTGCTTCTCTCCTGCCTCTCTTCCTCCCTCTCCCAAGCTAAGATAAAAAAGGGAGATGGACAACATGGGTAAAATGTCAAGGCAGGGGCAAAAATCAGTGACAGATCTGGGACCCCAACCTAGATTTTCTAATTCCAGATTTTATAGGTGCATAATGGCTCTAGCACTGGAAGAGACCTCCTAGACTGTGAGATGCATGCTCCCCATTCACCCCATTTTACAGAGGAAGAAATGGTGATACAGGAAGATTAAGTAATTTACTCAGGATTGAGTTGGGAAGCAGCAGAAGTAGTATTTGAACCCAGATTCTCTGAATTTAGAGTCAGCTTTCTATTGCACCACACTAACTCTGCCTGTTTCCCTGCCAAAGAGCCTCTCCCATGAGGAGGGGGAGATAGGAAAGGAAGAATTAGTGGGGGCTTAGCCACCACTTCCCAGCTTCCTCTCTCTAAAGGGCTGAGATAGGAGAAAGCTTGTGGGGATATGGCCATCACTTCAAGCACTGATAGGCTCCAGGACAACAAGAATACAAGTGCTGACCCTCTAAGTAGCATGTATGTTTCCTAAGGTCATCCAAGCAGGGTCTCACCAACTCTAGAACATCTAGGGCATTGTGGTAAGGACACTAGTGAATCCTTCTTTCTTTCCTTCTTTCCTTCCTTCCTTCCTTCCTTCCTTCCTTCCTTCCTTCCTTCCTTGCTTCCTTGCTTCCTTCCTTTCTCCCTCCCTCCCTCCCTCCCTCCCTCCCTTCCTTCCTTCCTTCCTTCCTTCCTTCCTTCCTTCCTTCCTTCCTTGCTTCCTTCCTTCCTTGCTTCCTTGCTTCCTTCCTTTCTCCCTCCCTTCCTTCCTTCCTTCCTTTCTTCCTTCCTTCCTTCCTTCCTTCCTTCCTTCCTTCCTTCCTTCCTTCCTTCCTTCCTTGCTTCCTTCCTTCCTTGCTTCCTTGCTTCCTTCCTTTCTCCCTCCCTTCCTTCCTTCCTTGCTTCCTTCCTTCCTTGCTTCCTTGCTTCCTTCCTTTCTCCCTCCCTTCCTTCCTTCCTTGCTTCCTTCCTTCCTTGCTTCCTTGCTTCCTTCCTTTCTCCCTTCCTTCCTTCCTTCCTTCCTTCCTTCCTTCCTTCCTTCCTTCCTTCCTTCCTTCCTTCCTTCCTTCTTTCCTTTTCCCTCCTCTCCCTCCCTCTTCTCGCTCTGTTTTCCCAACAATTTTTGTCAAATAATGAGTTCTTCCCTTTGTCCACATATGGAATCCTACCCTTACCTGTGGGTATTCTGCCCAAAGGAACAGAAAGAGGCCTGGCAGCCTTTTTCCCCTGGGGAACTTAGGAGATCATATTTACATAGCTCTTTCTGGTTTACAAAGTCCTTTCCTTGGTAGCAACCCTGTGAGATGGTTGTGAGGAAGTGAACACATGAGGAAACTGAAAACCTGTGTCCCCAGCCTAAGATGGGTGGGGAAAAACTGCATCCTATTCCAATCATCGTGCCAGCTAGAGCTAAGGCAGAGATCTGATCATGTCACTCTCCATGATCAAGAAACTTCAGAGGCTCTTTATTGCCTGTAGGAACCAAGGCAGACCGTCTGCCATCTACAGCCCTTCATAGTCTGGCTCCAATCTTTCTCTCTAAATAACCTTCCATTTCTTGTCTCTGTGACTTTTGCAGGGGTTGTTTCCCAAGTCCTGTATGGGAGACAACTCCTCTCCTCACCTCTACCTCTAGCTTTCTGCAAGGAAAAACTCAAAACCACTTCCTACATGAAGCTTTCCCTGATCCCCATAAATGTTAGGGTCCTTTCCTTCCCACATTATTCCATGTTTATATTTTGCAGAGATTTTATATGGTCTGTGAATGCTCCCCCTTCCCCCTACCTCCAAGTAGAATGTAAGCCCCTCAAAAACTAGGCTGTCTTTGTATACTCAACACTTAGCACACAACACATAGTACATTTGTCATTGCTAGTCATTTTTCTGACTCTGACATTCTCCATGGCCTCATTTGGGGTTTTCTTGGCAAAGATACTGGACTGGTTTGCCATTTCCTTCTCCAGCATATTTTACAGTTGAAGAAACTGAGGCAAATAGGGTTAAGTGACTTGCCCAGGGTCACACAGCTTGTAAGTTTCTGAGACCAGATTTGAATTTAGGTAGATAAGTCTTCTTGATTCCAACCCGACTTTAGCTTAAAAAGGTCACAAACTCCCATTGCATCTGAGGCCATCTCCAGTCATCCTCATCTTTATCTTGCTGTTGGAGCAAGTTCAGGAGGGAGTGAGGTTTGCCTCACTTAAATCCAATTCACTTGCAAGTCAAGATATAACCTTCTTAATGTCATGGTACTCTTCAAGAATGAAGGACAAACAATAACAGTAATAGCTGCCCTAGTGGGAACCAGTTTCAGTTGGGCAACACAGCTCCTTTCTTCATTCCTTCCCTCCTTCCCTCCTTTTTTCCTCCCTCCCTCCCCTTCTCTCATTTTTTCCTTCCTTCCTTCCCTCCTTCCTTCCTTCCTTTCTTCCTTCCTCTCTCCCTTCCTTCCTTCCTTTCTTCTTTCTTTCTCTTTCTTTTTTCTTTCTCTCTATCTCTTCTTTCCTTCCTTCCTTTATTCCTTTCTTTCTTTCTTTTTCTTCCTCCCTCCCTCCATTCCTCTCTTTGCTTGTTTCTTTTTCTTTCTTCCTTTCTTTTTCTTTCTCTCTCTCTATCTCTTCCACCTTCCTTCTTCCCTTCTTCTCCCTCCCTCTGTAGTGACATAGGGAATCATATCCTTAATTGTGGATACTAAAGGAATATAAATTTTGATTCCTGAAACTTCACAAGATATCTTGGAATTTATGGGCTAGATTTATTTTTTAAAGATCCTGCCTTCACCCTAATCACTTTGACTCTAACTTATTGGCCAACAATAGGTTCTAGTCTAAGTCCACGTTGGTCATTGTTTGGGTTCTGGTGGCTCAGAGTGAATGTAAATAGTAATTGTTTCTATTTTGACCAGAAATCCTGAGGGTCTTCCCTTCCCAGACTGATTATTTTTTGATTAGCTAAAACCTCCCATTTTGGGCCTCATTTCTTAGCTTTCCTTAATCACTAAATGAATGTTGCTTCAGATAAACTGAGACCTGTGAAAGACCTTATTTTACAAATGCCAAGGTCTCCCGCTGCACCTGGGACCATCTCCAGTCATCCTGATCTATATCTGGCCACTGGAACCAGACTGCTCAGGAGGAAAGAGTGAGGCACTAGTCTCACTTAGTGACTTTGTAGAGCTCTGTCTCACTTAAATCCAATTCACTTGCAAGTCATGACATCACCTCCCCATGTCATGGTTCTCTTGGAGAATGAAGGATTTGAAGATGAGTCTTCTTGATTCCAAATCCAGTTCTTTATCCACTGTATTACCTAGTTTACCCTACTTGGAACATAGGTGCTTAATAAATGCTTATTGAATTCAAAGCTACCAGTTTGAAACCTGAAATCAATAAATTCAGAAGTACTTGAATCACTCTGTTGTGTTACTAGAGACATACTTTGTTATGGACCACTAACTCTGTAGTTAGAGAATATGGGTTCAAATCCTGCCTGTGATACTCAGTACCTGTGTGACTATGGGTATAAATAACTTAACTTCCAGCAACCTCAATTTCCTTCCTTGTGAAATGAGGGGGTTAAACTAGCTGGCATCTGAGATCCTACCAGTTGTGATTCTATAATTTATCATCCTAGTTTGGGAGAGGTTATTCGTACTCAGCAGCAGTTCCTTGCTTAATTCCAACTTTTTTCCTATGGAGTGAATGTTCATTGTGCTTCCCTTAATAAACAGCTGTGGGTTTGTGTGTATCTGGGAGCTGCCCACCCACTTTACTGCTTCTCTGATGAGACAGGATTGATGCTTTCCTTCAAGCCTGTCCTGTCTCCAAAAGATGGGAAGTTTGGAGGCTGTAATCATTCTGTTGGGAAAACCTACAAGCCTGGTCCCAGAAGGATGGATCTTCTCCCCATTTTTTGTAGTTGGACAGCTGTCTCCATGCCTCTCCCATCTTCTGGGGGCAGCTGGAGCCTAGAAGCCAAAGTGAGGGGTAGGGTGAGGATGGGTGAGGTGGGGAGAGGGACAGTCACCTAGGAGGCCACAGCCAGAATGATTTTTCCTCCAATTGTCTAATCTGATTCTTTCTGAATAAGAGTTGTGCTCAGGTAACCAGTACATTCCTGGGCAGGAACACTGTGTCCATAACCAAGGTTAGGTGGGAGATGCTCCTGAGATATTTGAGTACTCAAAATAGGAACTGGGGTAGGAGTGGAGGTGTGTTCATGGGAAAAAACATATAAATAACAGTCACAACATATCCTCTGTCTCTAGCCTGGTATTGGGCCTGAATAAGGCATGGCACAGACACTATTGAGATACATCTTCTCCAGATTCTTGTCCTGATTACACATGGTGACTTTCCTCCCAGAAGAAATGCTCAGAGGCAGGAGTGTGGCAGCTTGGGGGTAGGCTGTGGAGGGAATAGGTCTTTGCTCTGGCTTCAGTTCTGCTCCATATCTATAGAATGACCGGAAGCATCAGATGAAGATCTTGGCAGCTAGGTAGCAGTGAATATACAGAATGTTAGATCTAGAATCTGGAAGATTCTGCTTCAAACACTTCCTTAACTCTGTGACTCTGGACCTGCCATCAAACCTCTGCCTATCTCAGTTTCCTCATCTGTAAAATAAGGACAAATACAGGGTATTTCAAATCTGTACTGAGATTTTTGGGATGCCCTGTAATAACACATCTACCTCCACAGGATTATTATGAGGATGAAATGAGATAACACATGAAAACATTTTCTAATGCTAAAATTGATATACAAATGCTAGTTTTTGTTTCTATTAACCTTATAAATTTAGAGGTGGAAGAAGTCTTGGAAGCCATTGCACCTAGTCTAACTCCCTTAGTTTAATGAAGGAAGTGACTGGAAGAAGGAGGAATCACCCAATTAAGTATTAGAGGAGGCAGTATTTGAAGTCAGGTCTTCCTTATTCCAAGTCCAGTGCTTTAACCACTTATACTTCTCCCATGTTGCCACTCTTATTTTTTAATCCATATGGGGCTAGACTATATCTGGCTCCATTTCAGATGAAAGGTATAGTCTGATTCCAAGCAGCATTGCTCTTGGAACAGTTTAGTCTAGCCCCAGATCACCTTTGGGTCTGAGTATGGACCCTGGAATCAAACTCAGAACCAGTCTGATGTAACTTTTTGTCTAGGGGTATTTAGGGAGCTTCTGCAAAATAGAAGAGGCAAGTTGGGACTGTCTCTCAGGACTAGGGTGGATCCTGGGTTTGGGGATCTAGTGGTTTTCAAGCTTAGTTTCAGCACTCCAAAGAGCTTTTGTTTGTGTAGAATATAACTAATGGTGTTTTCCATATTAAAAATTAAGATATTTTAGCATTATGACAGAAATAGTTTTGGCTTTTTAGACCACCTGAAAGGAGTCTTGAGTATCTCCAGGGTGTCCTAGCCACATTTTAAGAAACATTGTTATAAAGAGGAAAAAGGGGCATGTTTCTTTCAGAGTGGTGTAATGGAGAGAACACTGACTTCTTAGCGAATGTGTGTCACTGAATCATAGATTGAAAAGACCTCAGAATAAATCCCCTCATTTTACAGATTAGGGACAAAAGCACATGAGGTACAGAGGAGTTAAGGGGCTCATCAAGGTCACACAGGCAGTAAGAAGCAGGTGAGATCTGAACTCAAGTCCTTTGACTCCAAATGCAACCAGGGACCTGGATTCTAATCTTATTTCTGCCACTTTTCTATGAAATGATGATAATAATATTTGTGTTACCTGTATCTCACAGAGTAGTGGCAAAATAAACCTTAAAAGGATATGTAAATGTGATTTTTACCAAATCCCAATATTATAAACTTTTCTTCAGTCTCCTTCTAATAATAATAATTAATAAGAGTAATAATAATAATATACAAAGAGCAAGCCAGGGAAGACCTTGACCACCCTCTCCTGCAAAGCCCATTACCAAGGGCTTGTCTCCTCTGCAAATGTGCTCAATGTTTCCTTCCTCACCTTGGGACCATTTCCAAAGTCACACTCTATGCCAAGAGACAATGAGATAAAATGTAAAGAATGATGGATTTGGAGTTAGAGGATGTGGGTTCAAATCCTCCTTCTACTACTTCCTTATCTGTGAGACACTCTCACATAATCTCTTGGATCTTGGTTTTATTATCTGTAAAATGAAGGGTTTAGACTCAATGATTGCTAAAATTTCTTTTGACTCTAAATCTATAATCTGTGATTGAGTTGAGGGACTAAGATTTCATGAAGCTTCTCACTTCATCGAGAAGTTAATGAAATCCTAAACTCATGACACAGAGAGAGAGTCAAAGAGAGGCAGACAGAAAGATAGAGAAAAGGAGGGAGGGAGAAGGGGAAGCACATGACAAAGAAAGATTCACAGAGACAGAGAGACAGAATGAGAGGCAGAAACAGAGGACAAAAATACACAGAGAGAAAGAATAGAGAGACAGAGGAGAAAAGATTAGAAAGGAAAGAAAGGAAGAGAAGAAAAGAGAAAAAAAGAGAAGATAGAGCATTCCTCCTTATTCTTTTTTATTTTATCCCTCCTTATTCTTCTATGAGCAGCAGGTAGCAGTGGACTCCCACAGGATTAAACAGGTTGGGGAGCTCATATTGGGGCTCAGAACACTTACTCATATTTTCATTTGGGCTCAGATCCCTTTCAGCTCTATATCTGTCACTCCAGGAATACTAATTTTATCTCCTTCCTTTTAATAAAAAATTGATTTTTATATTATGAATGTTGATAGAATATAAACTCCTCAAGGGCAAGGACTATTTCATTTTTTTGTCATTGTATGACCAGCACCAAGTACAATTCTTGGCACATAGTAAGCATTTAATAAATGCTTGGTTGATTTTAGTTCACAGTTTGGGGAGTTGGTCTTACTATTCTGGAGGTATCTTCATGCATTGTCCCAGATGTCCCCTGGGTGGGGGCTATGAGCAAAGAGAATGAGAAAATTTCCCAAAGTGTATCATGGGTTCCTTATGTTATGAGAGTATCTTATATAGGGACTATACTTCTGTGACC
The DNA here is from genome assembly GCA_023553655.1 of Myrmecobius fasciatus. Lineage (NCBI taxonomy): Eukaryota > Metazoa > Chordata > Mammalia > Dasyuromorphia > Myrmecobiidae > Myrmecobius > Myrmecobius fasciatus. The sequence continues at coordinate 9,014 of JAJPUD010025552.1, read as the reverse complement.
CCAAGCAAATGCATGCACTTACTGGAAACCCTCCTTCTCCGTATTCCTTCTTCCCTTCTCCCTCTCCTCCTGTGGTGTGGCTAATACTTCCAGATTTACTTGAGTGACTGGACAAAGCCCCTGCAATATGCTGGCTCCCCTCCTCTCCCAGCTCTACCCTTCCCCTCTAGTTCTATCTCTGGTCCCCTTCTGGTTAGAGCAGTAAATCTCTTGCCAGGACACTGGTTTAAGTATCAACTGGGAACCTGGTGTTTCCTCGCTCTCGCTCCTGGCATTTTAGAACTCCCACTGTTCCTCCCCAGCCTTAGAACAACTGCTGCAGCCTCATGAAACCAGAGCTGGCATCCCAGATAGACTCTCATCCACCCTGTCTGGTTCAGCTTCAGGAGGGTGTGAGGGGTGCCAGAGTGGGGTGGAGGCAGCAGAATGTGGGGAAAAAATAACACTGCGTTTGGAATCAGTAGGCAGCGGTTTGAATCTTGATTTGGCTACCTGTGTGACTGTGGGAAAGTCACATCATTTCTTTCTTTAATCTATTTCCTCCTCCAGTTAACCTGTTTCTTCAACTATAAAAGAGGGGGTTGGATTCATATGATTTCTAAGATTCTTTCTAGCTCTAAGTTTTATGATCATAAGGTGGCTGGCCAGGAGAAGGTGCAGAATGAAGCCCTGGGAACAAGAGCAACTCTGGTGGAGATGACCATGAAACACAAACCAGATGTCTAGGGGCCCAGGATCACTGGTGACAATTAGGAGTAACTCCCATTTTGGCTTGCCCTGTTTCCCAGTAGCTCAGAGCCAGACCATTTCTCTTGCTCTGGTTTCTTAGAAGCTCACACAATTCTTAAAAAGGGTTCCTTTGGAATTGGGATTAAGGGCTTAGATTCCTTCTTTATGTTCCCTGTATTGGTAGAGAGCAAGAGGCCAGCTGCAGTGTGCCCCTAAATGGGAAAGGGAAGGGAGAGGTCTGAACTCAGCCAGAAGGACCTTTAGTCAGATGGGAGCAATACCAAGTGGGGAAGGTGACATCGAGGGGGGTTTGGTGGAGCTCAGGCTGCATCTTCTGGGCACCAGAGGCAGATGCTGCATCTGGAAACAGCCAAGGATGCAGTCAGGTGGGTCTCCCTGTGGAGGGATGGTGACATTGGCTAGAAATCCTGGAACACTCTCAGTGAAAGGGTTGTATCAGGTATCATAGCTTGGAGATCACAGTCAAAATGATAGACACTGGCATCAAGGAGAGCCAAAAAGGGTGGTAGGAGCAGGGGGATAGGCATGGAAATTAGCCCAGGAAAGTAGCTATTTATGGTCCCTTCCTTTTCTAAGGGCAGTGAAGCAGAATGGAACTTGAGGGCCAGGGGAGCTGGGTTCATGTCTCAGCTCTACCTCCAGCACCCTATTTGTCCAAGCACCCTGGAGATTTGGATTTTTTAAAGTATGATGTATCATCTTGTTCACTGTGGCAATCACAGCATCTGGGGAATTCCTGGTCTGGTCCCTGCTAGAAACTGACCCAGGGTGAGTTAGGGGGAAAGCTTTGGAGTTTGAGGGAAATTTTTTTGTTTTAAAATAAACTGACACCCAGATCTTCCATTTGAGCTGCCAGCTGAGCACCATTTTTAGTGGCAATTTACTCTATATTCATCTGCACTTGTTTATGTTTCCCTTGTGAGCATTTTAATGTCTCTGTCTGGTATTTTGCCTGTCTCTCTTTTGGGTTGGGGGCTACATCTCCTTTGACCATGTAGTTCCTTCTGAGCAGCAGCTTGATACGGTAGATAAAGCTTGGATTTTGGAATCAAAGAACTTGGATTCAAATCCCAACTCTACCCCTGACTCTCTGGATAACTATGATCAGATCTGTATTTCTGTGGCCTCAGTTCCTTCATCTGTAAGATGAAGGGATTGATCTTGTTGAGTTATTTCAGACATTTTGTGACTCCTATTGGGATTTTCTTGGCAGAGATACAGGAGTGCTTTGCCATTTCTTTTTCCAGCTCATTTTACAGATGGGGAAATTGAGGCAAACAGGATGGACTTGCTCAGGGTCACACAGCTAGTAAATGTCTGAGGCTGTATCTGAACTCAGGTCCTCCTGATTTCAGGCCCAGTGCTCAATCCACTGTGCCACCTACCTGCCCATAGGGATTGTATTAGATGATCACTAAGATTCCTTCCACCTAGCACTCCTTCCCTGCCAAGGTTCTTTTTCTCTTCAATCCATCCTCCACACAGCTATTAGAATGAATTTCCTAAAGCTCACATTTTATCATGTCATTCTCCCACTCAATAAACTCCAGTGACTCTTTGTTATCCATTGGATCAAATAAAAATTCTATTTGGAAAATTCTTCATGACCTGATCTTAACTCATTTTTTCAGCCTTATTACACATTATTACTGCTTGTGCCATCCCTACCAAATCATCTTGTATCTATATTTTTTTCTCATTGGGGGCAGATTATGTTTTATTTTTGGTTTTGTCTTTCCAGCATCAAACACTATGCATAATACCTAGTAAATGCTTAATAAATGCTTGTTGATTGGTTGATTGATCCTATAATATTCCCACCAATATACACACAGACTAGTGTGTGTGTTTTTTTAAAGTGACAAGTGGTGATAGTTTTTGTATCCATCCAGAAGAAAGTCTGAACAAGAGACAATATGATATTGGGCACAGGACTTATAGTCAGGGTTCTGGGTTCAAATCCACAATTTGCCATTTAATCACCTCATCCAGACTTCTCCCATTTTCTAGTTTCTTGAGCTTTCAGTTTCAGACATAATACAGGTCTTGCTGTTTAACAATTGTAAGATGGGGCACTTTGTTGGAGCTACCTCCCAAGACTATGGATGGTGAGGCTCAAATGAAATAATTGAGCACTTTGTAAAACCTAAAAGTATGTCTGCTTTATTATGATTCTGCTCTCTAAGGTTCTTGCCAGCTCTAAATTCTATGATCTCATCCATGATCCGTTATCCCCCAGGGCCTTCCAAGCTTGACATTGTTCTATGGTCCTGAAGGGGAGAAAATGTGGGGATAGAAATTACATCAATTTAGAGCTAGAAGGAATGTTTAGAAGTCATTTAATCTTACACCTTCATTGTATAGATGCAAAAGTTGAGGCTCAGAGAAATCATTTCTATGACTTGCCCAAAGTCACTGGGGTCTTAAAGCAGAACTTGGTTTGGGATCCAGGTCTCCTAACTCATTGAGTGGTACTCTGACAGCTTGGCCACACTGCTTCAGTGGCCTTCCATCTCAGGATGGTTGTGAGGCAAGAACTAAATAGTCCTTCACATGTTAGAGAAATGGAAGTTGGATCTATTGGATGAAATGGGACTGGAGGACCTATCTCTAAGAGTCCTCCGACTCTGGGTAGCTAATTAGTTACCTCCTTCCCTCAGCACAAGCACGTTCAAAAAAGAAAGGTCCTTGCCATAATCTGCCAGCCCCAAGGGAAACTGGGGTCTCTAATCTTTCTTAAAGCACATACTGATCTGATCTCTCCCCAGTCCCTTCTATCCCCACAAATGGCTTCTATTGCCTTTAGAATAAAACAATAATAGCTAACATTTATATACCACTCTAAAGTGTGCCAAGTTCTTTATACATATGATTTCATTCAATTCTCACAACAACCCCATGATGTAAGTGCTATTATTATTATCTCCATTTTACAAATGAGGAAAGTGCAGCTGAGAAAAGATAAATGATTTGCCTAGCGTTACACAGCTTGTAAACTGTTTGAAGTGGGATTTGAACTCAGTCCTTCCTGATTTCTGTTCAGGCATTCCATCCATCAGATTGCATCCTTTTGGCATTTAACATACTTTGTAGTCTTGTACTAAACTAGCTTTCCAAGCCAGGAAACTTGGTGTAGTGGAAAGACATTGGAATTCCAATTTTTGTCCCAGCTCTGCCTGGTTGAGTTCTGTAACTTTGGTCAATCAATTTCCAAGCATTCATTAAGGGATCATTGTATGCCAGAAGATACAGAGAATAATTGCAATGGTTTTTGTCTTTAGCCTAGCCTCAATTTCTTCATCTAAAAATTAGGGGGTTGGGCCAAAGGATTTTTTTTTACAGAAAATCAAGAGTTTTGACCTAATGTTTTCTACATTCTAGCTGTTGATACATAGACATCACCCTCAGAGAGATTAGTAATTTAAAAGTAGTATAGTTAAGCTTCCCATCAATGAACATGGATAAGGCCAAAGGAAAAGTTTTTCCTTAAAGAATTCTTTCTAAACTAAGATCCCCTGAATAACTCCAAGAGCAGCTAACAGATCTTTGCTGTCTCTACCAGTCACAAGGCAGTCCATAAACAGTTTCATCTCACAAAGCATGGGCCCAAGCTCTATCTGGGTGTGGTAGCATATGGAAAAGGCTGCCGGGGCCATCCAAGGGACACTCAGAAAGAAAAAGGGAAGGATCATTTTACACAGATCTGACTCCTGCTGTTTTAGAAGGTGGCCCACCCAGGCTGTCAAAGGGGCTCTGAAGCAGAAGCAGCTGCTGCCTCTTGAGTTTTCTATCAGTCAAAAATTGAACTCCTAGTTCAAAATGCTCAATAGCAGTACCTTTGTTACACCTCCAACTCACCCCCAAACCCCTTGCCTCCATGCCAAACACCTTAGGGTACTTTGTGAATCTTTGGTACAAGATGAAAGCTCCCAATCAGACCCAAGATGGCAGGTGCAGTGGGCCTTGATGATTAGAGAGGGAGAGGGGGAGAATAATTAAGGGACTAAAGCTGAGAACTAAAGACTCTGAGAGGGGGAGCATAGGACAACCACAGTGCTGGCCCACTGCCCTAATGCTATTTCTCCTCTTACCAAAAGCATCATAAATTAATAATCACCAGAACCACATATTATTGTCTGTTTCCCTCTGGCTGCTTTTAGTCTTTTACTTCCTGGAGTACAAGGTTCTTTTTGGAAAGTAAAGGGGTCTTGTTTCAGACTATGTGCGAATGTCCATTGTTGATCTTGCCTCTCATTATTAACATGTTAACGTCTTCTTTGTCTTGAAATCACTTTTTATTTTTTAATATATGTTTTGTATTTTTCTGAATATGTTTTTGCCTCCTCCCCATAACATGTGAACTTCTTGAGAGCAGGAACTGTTTTTATTTTCATCTTTCTACTGCTATTGCTTAACACAATCCCTTGTACTTAGTAAGTTATTAATAAACGCTTGCTGAATTCAATTGGCAATGTACTATATACAAAGGCATAGGATTAGTTTAGAATATTAAACTATATTACAGTTAAAAGGGATATTTACTCTCATTTAACCAACCCTAACCCTCTGATTTCATTTTTGAAGTTTCATTAATATCTTTTTTGTATCACAGTTTTTCCAAATATATTCTTTCCCTTCATACTCAGTGAACTTTCCCTTGAAATTTGTTCAACAAATATTTTCAACAAAACTGACACGCTCACCTTAGCCATCAGTATCTGCAATATACCACACCCATCGCCAACCACCTCTCCAGTGATAGGAAAGAAGTGCATTTTTTCCTTCCTGGGACCAAATATTAACCTCTTTATTTTACAAATGAAGAAACTGCTGTTCAAAGAAATAAAGCTAATTTTCCAAGATAACATAGGCAATAAACTGCAGGACCTAATTCAAGCTCAGGTCCTCTGCATCTAAATTTAGCATTTCTTCCATTCTATCACATAGATGACTAAAATTTGAGTGTGCAAAGAGACATCAATCTATTTTCAAGAAGCTTATAGTACAGCTGGATGAACACAATACATAAATAGCAATGTTGAGTAGCATAAGCTAAGATTCAAATGTCAATATAGCTCTGCCATCCTTTTAGTTGACCAGATTCCTCACCTCAGAGCCATCCTTCACAATTTCCTTTAAGTCATCAGCTCTCATCAATTTTCTCTCTACAAAATATCCCATATCCATCCCACTCTTTTCATTCAGAGAATCTCTACCCTAGTTTAGGTTCTCATAACCCTCTAATTGGTTTTCCCACTCCATTTCTTTTCCTTTCCAATCCTCTCCACAACCAGATAAATAGTTATTCCTAAAATACAGATCTGAACATGTCACTCTCACCAATCATCAAGGATTCTCTACTATCTCTAGAACAAAATACAAGATCCTCAGTCTAGAATTTAAAGCCCTCCTCTAATATGTCTTCCACCTATCTTTTCATTCTTGTTACATGTTATTCTCCTCCAAGAATTCTTCATTTCAGTCAAACTAACCTTCTAGGTGTTGCTTGTTTATCAATTCTACGTCTGGCCTGCATGCCTTTGCCAAGTTGTCTCCAGTGTCTGCCATGTATTCCTTCTTCACCTCAGCCTCCTCAAATCCTTAGCTTCCTTCAAAGCACAGTCCTGGTTCCAACCTCCTACACTCAACCTTTCCTGAGCCCTCCCATCTAACATGCACTTTCTCATTAAGGGAATTGGGACAGGACTTGTGATTTCACTGGTTTAAGGAACTCCCAAGAAACACTTTCTATGCCTAAAACCAGTATTTTCTCTGCACCTTATAGTAATAGAGAGTTTCCTAGGACACTGAGAGGTTAAGTGATTTGCCTAGGATCACACAGCCAACTTGTGCCAAAGGTAGGACTTGAGCCAAGATCTTGAATCAGAGGTTAGCTCTATCTGTAACAACACACTGCCTCTCCTTACTCTTGAAATTGTTTTATACAAGGTTTTGCAAAAATCTCAGTGACAGATGTAGACTATTAAAGCTTAAAACTTCACTAACACTTTTGTAACATCCGTATATAGTTAGTATTGACTTACTTGTGTGCATGTTTTATCTCCCTTTGTAAGCTGAGGCCAGTGTGTGTGTGTGTGTGTGTGTGTGTGTGTGTGTGTGTGTGTGTGTGTGTGT
>JAJPUD010025551.1:0-17441 GCA_023553655.1 Myrmecobius fasciatus | reverse complement strand
CTCATTCTAGCTGGATAGGATATTCTTGGCTGTAATCCAAGTTCTTTTGCCCTTCGGAGTATCTGGTTCCAGGCCCTTCGATCCTTCAGTGTGGAGGCTGACAGATCCTGTGTGATTCTAATTATTGATTCTCCGTATTTGAATTGTTTCTTTCTAGCTGCTAGCAGAATCTTTTCCTTGGTGCTATAGTCCTGAAATTTAGCCACGATATTCCTTAGGGTCTTAATTTTTGGGTCTCTTTCAGGAGGTGATCGGTGAATTCTTTCAATGGTGATTTTGTCCTTTGATTCTACAATATCAGGGCAGTTTTCTTTCAGGATTTCCTGGAAGATAGTGTTTAGATTCTTTTTTTCATCATGACTTTCAGGAAGTCCTATAATCCTTAGATTGTCTCTCCTAGATCTATTTTCCAAGTCAGTTGTTTTTCCTAGGAGATATTTCATATTTTCTTCTGATTTTTCATTTTTTTGTTTTTGTTTGACTGATTCTTGAAGTCTTATTGAGTCATTCACTTGCATTTGTTCAATTCCTATTTTTAAAGTGTTGTTTTCTTCAGATACCTTTTTAAGGTCCTTTTGTAACTGGCCAATTTGTTCATTGCACTCTTTTTCCACTTCATTAATTTTATTTTTCAATAAATTGGTGTCTTTATCACATCTCTTTTGGAGGGCTTCTTGCACTGACTTCAGTTTATTTCCCCATTTATCCTCCAGCTCTCTTTTGAGGTTCTTTATGCAATCTTCCAGAAAGGCCTTTTGAAAAGGGGACCAGTGGTGGCCCTTGCTGATTTTCTCTTGAGTTTTATCTAAAGGAACCTCTGGATCTGGGGTGATCGTCACTTCTTTCTCTTTATAAAAGCTGTCTATGGTGAGAGCTCTGTTTTACTTCTTCATTTTTTTTTAGACAGAGTGTATATCTCTTTAAGGTAGGGAAAAAAAACAGCGTCTGAAAAAGCTTTGCCCTGGGGCACTTTGGCGAGTTGACTTAAGGTGCTGGGCCGGTGGGGGCTAGGACTAAGTCCGAATTACTCCTTAAACAAGGCAAGTCTGCCAGAACACCTGCCCCCAATCAGGGCAGAGTGTCCCCAGTGCCTCAGATAAACTCCAGGTGTTTGGAATTTGGAGTTTGGAATTTGGAATTTCTTCCAGGATGAGCTGAGCTGAGTCCCACCCTCACTTCTGGCCTAGACAGGAGTCTTCTATTTATCTCTCTGTTCGAGTCCGACTTACCTGATATGAAGTTATCCAGAGAGCAGTGTCCAAATATTTCTGAGTTCGTTGACTTGAAGATCAGTTCAGAGGCTTATTTTATTGTTGATTTGAGAAAAGATTGGAGGAGAGGCAGAAAGTCACCTTTTCACTCCGCCATCTTCTAAAACTATATTTTAAAGCAGTGGTCATCAAAACCATTTGGTACTGGCTAAGACACAGAATAGTGCATCAGTGGAATAGGTTAGGTTCACAAGACAAAATACTCAATGACAATAGTAATCTAGTGTTTGATAAACACAAAGACCCCAGCTTTTGGGATAAAAACTCACTATTTGACAAAAATTTCTGGGAAAATTGGAAACTAGTATGGAAGAAACTAGGCATTGACCCACACCTAACACCATATACCAAGTTAAGGTTGAAATGGATTCATGACCTAGACATAAAGAATTGTATTATAAACAAATTAGAACAATGTAGGATGGTTTACCTCTCAGACCTGTGGAGGAGGAAGAAATTTGTGACCAAAGAAGAACTAGAGATCATCATTAATCACAAAATAGATAATTTTGACTATATCAAGTTAAAAAGTTTTTGTACAAACAAAATGAATGCAGATAAGATTAGAAGGGAAGCAATAAACTGGGAAAACATTTTTACATTCAAAGGTTCTGATAAAGGCCTCATTTCTAAAATATAGAATTGACTCAAATGTATAAGAATTCAAGCCATTCTCCAATTGATATATGGTCAAAAGATATGAACAGACAATTTTCAGATGAAGAAATTGAAACTATTTCTAGTCACATGAAAAGGTGCTCCAAATCACTATTGATCAGAGAAATGCAAATTAAGACAACTCTGAGATACCACTACATACCTGTCAGATTGGCTAAGATGACAGGAAAAGATAATGATGAATGTTCGAGGGGATGTGGGAAAACTGGGACACTGATACATTGTTAGTGGAACTGTGAATGGATCCAACTATTCTGGAGAGCAATTTGGAATTAAGCTCAAAAAGTTATCAAACCATGCATACCCTTTGACTCAACAGTGTTTCTATTGGGCTTATATCCCAAAGAGATCTTAAAGGAAGGAAAGGGACCCACATGTGCAAAAATGTTTGTAGCAACCCTTTTTGTAGTCGCAAGAAACTGGAAACTGAAAGGATGCCCATCATTTGGAGAATGCCTGAATAAATTATGGTATATGAATGTTATGGAATATTATTGTTCTATAAGAAATGACCAGCAGGAATATTTCAGAGATGCCTGGAGAGACTTGCATGAGCTGAGTGAATTCAGCAGAACCAGGAGAACATTATACTCAGCAACAAGACTATACTATGATCAATTCTTATGGATCTGGTTCTCTTCAATAATGATGTGTTTCAAACCAGTTTCTATTGTTCAGTGATGAAGATAGTCATATACCTCAAGAGAGAGGCCTGAGGGTGAGTGTGGACCATAACATAGCATTTTAACGCTTTCTGTGAATATTTCCTTGCATTTTGTTTTCCTTCTTAGATTGTTTTATTTTTTTTCTCTCTTTCTAGATCTGATGTTTCTTGTGCAGTAAGATAACTGTATAGATATGTATACATATATTGGATTTGTCATATAATTTATCATATTTAGCATGTATTAAATTACCTGTTATCTAGGGGTAGGGCATGAGGAGAGGAGGGGAAAAGCTTGGAACAAAAAAAACAGTTTTTCAAAGGTCAATGTAGAAAAATTACTCGTGTATTGTAAATAAGAAGCTTTTAATAAAAAAGGAATATGAGTTAAATGTTTTAACATTGTTTAGCACATTATGACTTCTCACTTATGCTTATCTTTTTAGGTTTCTCTTAACTCTTGATTTTACATTCCAATTTTTCTACTCATCTCTGTTCTTTTCATCAGGAGTTCTGGGGAATTTCCTATTTCATTAGTGATCCATTTTTACATTGTAAGATTATTCTCAATTTTACTGGGTAGCTTAGTATTGTTTGTAAACATCTAAGTTTGACATCTCAAGTACCATATTTCAAGCACTCTACTCTTTTAAAATGTAATGTCCTGACTGATTCCTCTATACTTGAGTTCTTTCTTTTTTATTTTTTTCCTTGACATGGGAGCTTTGAATTTTGACTCTAATATTCCTGGCAGTTTTAATTTGAAGTTTTAGAAAGTGACTGGTGGATTCCTTTCATTTTTATTTTGCCTTCTGGTTCTAATATATTTAAGAAGTTTTCTTAAAGATTTCTTGAATTACGATCTCTAGGCTCTTTTTCTCTTATTCATGGAAATCAGAGAACCAAAAGATTCTTAAATGATTTCTCCTTCATCTATTTAACATTTTCTTTTATTTTCAGGAATTTGCCTTTCTTTTTAATTATGTTTTGATGTCTCATGGGGTCATTAACTTCCATTTGGTCAATTCAATTTTCAAGTTGGTATTTTCTTCAGTAAAGTATTGTTCCTTTTTTTCTAATCTGTTGGGTTTTTTCTACATCTTTCCACTATAGTTCTTACTTCCTTTTCCCATTTTTTTTACTCTACTGATTTAATTTGATTTTAAAAGATATTTTAGTTCTTTTTAAAATCTTGATTTAACTCTTCTAAGTGTTCTTATTGGACTTGTGTCAAAGTTGCATTTCTCCTTAGAGCTTTGTTTGAGGATGTTTTGGAGTCATTCTCTGTTCTTGTTTCTTTAGCTTTCCTGTTATAATAGTAGCTCTGTGTGGTAGATTGCAATTCTGTTTTCCTTTGTTGTCCCAACCTTAACTTTGGACTTTATACTAGTCCAGAACTGTTTTCATTTCTGAGTATAGTAAGATAGGGGAAGATATATGAATTGAGCTTCTATTCTTTTATTTTCCCTGTTGCTTTCACAGCTCAGTCTGCGAGCTTGCAAGCTTTCAGTTTTCCTAACATAGTGAGATCCAGGAAGAGTCTATTCATTGCCCTGCTCAGAGCTATGAGAGTTCTTGATTATAAATATCTTAAGTCTTATCATCATATTTCAAACTCTCAACTTCTTTAAAGTAGTGGCTTCTAAATCTGGTGATATCCTGATTGACTCTGCAGTGCTTGAATTCTTTCTTTCTGTCTGCATGAATTATAAAAGCTTTGGATTTTAACTCTAATGTTCCTGACAGTTTCAACTTGGGTCCATTGGATTGTCCTTATTTGGGATAAGTAGATTGCTTCTGTACTGTCACTCATCACATTGGGAGGGTCTACTTTTGGCTCCCCTTTAATCTGGGATTGTAGGCTTCCACATTTAATTAATGGCTAGAACTATGTCAACACTCTGCTCCTGGGACCAGAATCCCACAGTCATGTTCCATGCTTAATATACAGTTAGGCTCCATGCTTGTAATTAATGTTCTCTACCCTGAAAGTGTGACCAAGAATTAGATAGATAGTGACAGAGCTTCTAGATGGCACAAATTCTTTCACCCAGCAATAGTTCAGGGATCCCTTGAGATTTCTTTCTTCCCTGGTATTTCCTGACCTCATCCTCTGTCTCAAATATCTTTCAGTCCTTAGGTTCTGCAATGCTCCACACCATAAATGCTCCTGACTTCCCTTCTGATGTTTACTGGGCTGTTTCTCTGGGCTGGAAAATTGATTTACCATGACTTTTTCTTGTTTTTTCCTGAACAGAATTTGGTCTGGTGCATTTTGTAGATCTTTGTAATTAAGTAATAATAGGCAGCTAGGCTCTACTACTTCCTCTTATTCCATTATCTATACTCAGCCCTCAGTCAGCGATACTTCTTTTTCATGGAAGCTAATATTTTGGCTTCCCCTTTGGCTGCCATATCACACTGTTCATTTATATTGAAATTCTAGTCAATTAAAATACTCATTTTCTTTTGTTGCAGATAAACTAGGGTCTAATTGAACCAATACTATCTTCTAGTATGAGAACCCAAGTATGACTTCCCATTTTTTCTGTATTAAATTGTATTTTATCTCCTGATATAAACAGAAAGACCTTAGGAAGAAAACTTTGTTTTCAGTTTTACAAATTAAACTCATACCAGTCTCACTATGTAGATAGTGGAATTGGAAAATCAATGTAGCAATGTTGAGATATCCAATAGTGGAGAGATGAGGATGTTTAAATGAATTGTGGTGGCTTAACACATTCAAATATACTGTAATGCACTTAATGCTGACAAGTATAAGGAATGAATGTAAATGTGAAGAGACTTATGAAATTATATAAAGAGGAAAAGAAGTATAACTACAAGAATGAGGTATGTACTAACTAGAGTTAATGTGCTTGTTCTGAAACACAGAGGAACTAAGTTGAAGTCCTTCCCCCAAAATTTATTAGCCATGGCATGTTGGCAAGTCAATTAAACTCTGAGACTGATTCCTTATATGTGAAATGATTAGAATAATAACATTTATCATACAATGGGATTTTGAGGGCTAATCCAGATAATATATGTAAAGCCCCTAGCCAGAGATTTCACTATGGGGAAAATACTGTAATGTTAAACCTTTTTAAGTATTTCATCTAAACAATGAAGAGAGTTTGGCAATGTGAAGTGTTTACAGCTTTGTTATTTTTGCAGCCTTGAAATAAACTAAATGTCTAAAAATAAAATGTGTAAACAAACTTTTAAGAAACATGGATTAGTTTTCTAAATCAGGCACTCCAGGGATAGAGATTGGAGGAATTAATTAGACTCCAGTACTCCTAAGACAGGAGAAGGTGAAGGGAAGAAAGGAAATTATAAATAACCACATTTTGTCTATAGTTTGAATTGGTATAAATGAGGATCCACCCTGACAATTTTCTGCGATAGATTCACAGTCCAGCATTGGCAACCTCATGATTGGAGCCCCTTTGATCTTTCCACATCATCTAGTTTTCACTTTTCCTTTCCCTGCAGCTTCAAAGAATGAGAGAACTATCTGATGAATCCAGTCCTCTATCACATCTCTGAAGGTGAGGGTCAATTATTTTGGAAATATTGAAAAAGTTACGAAGATATCAAAACAAAAGCAGCAAATATACATCTCTAGTATGTCTATCTCTTTAGTGATGCTTGGAGGAGGAATGTCCAAGACAACACTACAATTATATGAACATAAATCTAGACTATGATATGGTAGCTATAGATTCACACATTTTTTTTCCATTTTAGAGGTATTCTAAGTGATTTCTCTTTTATTTACTCCAGATTTTATTAGTTTGATATAAATTCTGTTCATTTTGTGGATTTATTTTGTAACCTATTAACTCGGGGTAGTATCTTTAGTTTCTAGTCTGATTCTCTGGGATTGTCCAAGTAAATTATGATGCCATCTGAATATGGGGTTAATTGCATTTTCTCTTTCTTAGTGTTTCACCTTTAATTTTAAAATCTGTCTAATAATAATAAGCTGATTTAACCTTCTATCTTTAGAAAAGTTCTAGTATTTTTCATTGCAAATTATGTTAGTATTTGCCTTTAAATACACACATTTTATAATGTTAAAATGCACTTTGATGCATGTGTTCCTTAAGGTTATTTGTTCTTGCTTTTGTTTTTGTTTTGTTTTGTTTTGCTTTTGGCCTAAATAAGAGCTTCACTTTATCAAAGTGTTTTTTTCCCCAACCTATTGCTACAATTGTGTAACTAAAAAAATAAGATTATGTTAATTATTTCTTGATATTGCACCTCCAGCTCCATTCTTTCTATTGCTTTTTCCTTTTCCCCTGAAGGGGAATTCCCATCTGTAAAGTACTGCCTAACACATTCCCCCATACTGAAACAATCAGATTTATTGATTGAGACTAACAGAAAGATAAGGTATTGTCCTTCACATACAATCTGAACACCACTGTCCCACCAGAAATGAGGCATGTGTTTTTAATGGGTTTCCAATAGTAATGGTGCATTTATATTTATCAGTCAAGATTTCTGGAAACTTACTAAGTCTATTATACTAAAATAGATATAGCACAATATAAATGAAGAAAAAAATGCAGTTTTTTACATTTTCATTATGGAAATAAATAAACATTTATGTTAAAAAAAAACAAAAAACCAAAACCTCTTAAGTAACAAAAGACAGTGCAGGATGAATTCATGGAAGAAAGCATAAGTGCTTTACAGAGCCAGAGATCACTGGGCCTCCCTTATGATCTTACATATGTTTTGGGAGGATCCCCAATAACACAGAAGGACTTAAGGTGTATCTGGAAAAATGGTAGCATTTAAATAGATTAGTCCAAGATGCTCATTCTCTATTAGAACAGCACACATACAGAAACTAACAAGGTTATCTCAGTTGATAATGTATATAACAGTCTGGTTTTATTCAGTTCTTTCTAGGCATTAACAATATTGTATTATAATATTAATGACAACTTATATTTATTTGATGCTTTAAGGCTTGTGCTTTCTTTGTAACAATATTAAGAGGGCATAATAAGGACTTTCCCCCATTTTAAAATGGATAAAAATGAGGGAACTGTGGTTAAATAACTTGTCAATGGTCACAAAACATGTGAATCCATGTATATTTGACAAATTCATTCAATTTTCCTTTACACTGCAATAGTTTTAGTCAAAAAATTTTGTTAATAAAAACCATACAAAATTTCAAGAATTCATGTTTGACTCTGTAGACAATGAAAAAAATAATGGAGTGCATTTTTGAGAGTAACATTTTTAAAAATTAGTCTGATATGGGTGCAGAAGATAGAGTCATACAGGGAGCGATTCAAGACAAAAACCAATTAAAATCCTACTGGAGTAGATCACTTCTACAGAGATTAGATGGTGTGGATTTTCATTAGAATGGCCAAATAGAATGGCTATGACTGAGCAAATATAAAAAAAAACATTACAAATTAAAAATTGAAATAATATGACAACTCAGTGGATATGGAAGACATGGGGGGAGGGGTGAAAGAATCAAACATCTTAGAATGTTCAAGCTGGAACAACATCTAGTCTTTCTATTGCCCTATTTTAAAGCATATCATTGATCTTTCTTGCAAAGTTTCAAGAACAAATATTAAAGAGGTAAAGGACCTAACATTCATTGGAGGAAAACTTAAAATGTCAGAATTCTATGAACTTATTCTTGAATAAAAAACTGTCAGGATGTAAAACCTGAGTAGGTTCTACTTCTCTAGTAGACCCAAATGCTTACCCACTTTAACTATGCCTCAAACCCAAAACATCTTTGAATAAAATAGGGGCTGATCGGAGAGATAAGGAGAGTGATTTTGACTGTTACAAGCTTGGGTATGAATACTTACAATAAAACTTTTTTATAGTATTTGTTACCTTAAAGAAAACTTATTTTGTATTAGACAGATTGTTATCTTAAGTATTTGGATGGGAACTGAGGGGCTTCTTACCATTTACATAAAGAACAAGATAAGACAAACACTGATATTCTTGAAAGAAACACTTAATTGAGACAAAAACAAGAATGTTATTTGTAAAGAGTCCTCAAGAATGAACTTGATCCATGTAAGTGTAAGGCTTTTATCATGGTTTACACTCAAATATTTGTAGAAAGAAAGGAAAGGAGGGAAAAACTTATAAGTCCAGCTAACAGAACTATCAATGGCCAAACTGAAATTTTTGTGTGAGTATTTTGATCAGGTAACTAGCAATATTAAGATAAAAACCAACACATTAACCATCAAAATAAATGATGTAGTTATAATTTTAAAATGTATTAGATATTAGACAAGAGGTTTTAAGCGCTTAGCTGTATGTGATCAAATCCAAAAATTTTTTTTATTTCAGTTGTTTTCACTTTACCCTGTTACATGTAAAACAATTCTTTGTATTTGTTTTTAAAACTTTAAGTTACAGATTCTCTCCCTTCCTCTAGCCACCACTGAGAAGATATTGTGAAGTTATGCAAACAATTCCATAAAATTCATGTTACAAAAGAAAACATAGATCTCCTTCCCCACACCCTCATAGCATTTTTCATCATAAATTCTTCAGAATAGATTTAGATTATTGTATTACTGATAATAGTGATGTCATTCATAGCTGATCATTCCACAACTTTGCTATTAATTTGTATACAGCACAGTTCATTTTGCTTGAGGTCATAGAGGACTTTCCAGATTTTACAGAAAGCATCTTGCTTATAATTTCTTATAGAATAATAATATTCCATCATAATCACACACCACAATTTATTCAGTCATTCCCCAATTGATGGGCATTCCCTCAATTTCTAATTCTTTACCCTGAGAAAGGAGCTAATATAAGTATTTTTGTACATGTATGTTCTTTCTCCCTCCTTTTTTTTAAAAGCTTTTTTCATTGGGGTTCATGCCTGGTAGTGAAATTAAGTCAAAGGATATGCACAATTTTATTGTCCTTTGTGCAAAGTTCATATCTTTTGATCATTTATCAATTGGGAAATGCCTCTTAATATTTTTTATAAATTTTGACAGTTCTTTATACATTTTAGAAATGAGACCTTCACAAGAGAAACTTGCTTCAAAATTCTTTTCATAATTACTATTGCTAACTGTATTTTCCTCTTGTTTATTTTATTCTTTTTTCCCCTTTCACCTTGTCCCTTCTCAAAAGTGTTTTGCTTTTAATCACTCCCTATCCCAATATGTCCTTTCTTCTATCACCCTCCCCTTTCTTGAATCACCTTTCTTTCCTACTTTTCTGTAGGAGAAGATATATTTATATACCCATATTGAGTTATTTTCTCTTTGAGCCAATTCTGATAAGAATAAGATTCATTCACTCCCCTTCTAATCTCCCTCTTCCCTTTTACTGTTAATCTTTTGCTTGCCTCTTTTAAGTCAGATAATTTACATCATTCCACCTCTCCCTTTCCCTTCCCCCAGGACATACCTCTCTCACACCTAGATTTTATTTTTTTTAAAATATATTATTCCTTCATATTCAACTTACACCTGTTACTTCTATCTGTATATTCTTCTAATTTCCATAATAAGGAGAAAGTTCTTATAAGTATCATCTTCCCAGGTAGGAAATGTAAACAGATAAATCTTAAGATCCTTATGATTTCCCTTTCCTGACTATTTCCTTATGCTTCTCCAGAGTTCTGTATTTGAAAATCAAATTTTCCATTTAGCTTTGGTCTTTTCATCACCAATGTTTGAAATTTCTCTGTTTCGTTGAATAACCAACTTTTCTTCTGAAGGATTATACTCAGTTTTGCTGAATAGGTGATTCTTGATGTAATCCTAGCCCCATTGCTCTCCAGAATATCATACATATTCCAAGCCCTCTAACCCTTTAATGTAGAAGTTGTTAAATCTTGGGTTATCCTGAATGTGGCTCCACTATGCTTGAATTGTTTCTTTTTGGATACTTGCAATATTTTCTCCTTGATCTGGGAAGTCTGGAATTTGGCTATAATATTCCTGGGAGTTTTCATTTTGAGATCTCTTTCAAGAGGTGATCAGTGGATTCTTTCAGTTTCTATTTTACCCTCTGGTTCTAGAATATCAAGACAGTTTTCCTTAAAATTTTCTTGAAATATGAAATCCAGACTGTTTTTTTTAACATGACTTTCAGGTAGACTAATAATTTTTAAATGATCTTGCCTGGATGTATTTTCCAGGTCAGTTGTTTTCCCAATAAGATATTTCACAATTTTTCCTATATTTTCATTTTTTGGTTTTGCTTTATTATATCTTAATTTATCATAAAGTCATTAGCTTCCATTTGCTGAATTCTAATTTTTTAATAATAGTTTTTTATTTTAAGAATACATGCAAAGATAGTTTTCATTATTCACCCTTGCAAAACCTATTGTTCCAAATTTTTCTCCATCCCTTCCTGTACTCCCTCCCCTAGAAAGCTAGTAATCTAATATATGTTAAACATGCACAATTCTTCTATACACATTTCCACATTTATCATACTGCACAAGAAAAATCAGATTAGAAAGGGGAAAAAAGAGAAAAAAAACAAAAAGCAAGCAAACAACAACAAAAAAGTGAAAAAACAAACTATGTTGTGATTCATAGTCAGTTCCAATAGTTCTTTTTCTGGATGCAAATGGCTCTCTCCATCATAATTGGTCAATTCTAATTTTTAAGGAATTATTTTCTTCAGTGAGCTATTGTACTTCTTTTCCCATTTGGCTAATTTTGCTTTTTAAGGCTTTATTTTCCTCATTAATTTGTTTGTATTTCCTTTTTTATTACTCTCATGTCTCTTCCCAATTTCTCCTCTACCTCTCTCCTCTGATTTTCAACATCCCCTTCGAGCTCTTCAGTGTCTTGAGGTCAATTATTTTTTCCCTTGGAGGCTTTGAATGTAATAGCTATGACCTTGTTATCATCTACTGAGTGTGTGGTTTGATCTTTCTTGTCACTGTAGTAGCTTTTCTAATCAGAATCTTTCTGTTATTCACTCATTTTCCCAGCCTATTATTTGACTTTTAAATCTTTGTAAAAGTGGGGCTCTGTTTCCAGAGTGGAGGGTGCAGTGTCCCAGTATCAGAGGTTTTGTGGAACTGTTTGCAGAGATCCTTCTAGGGATCTGTACAGTGAATCAGCACTACTACCTGATCTGAGCATCGACAAAGCAAGAGTCCTGCCACAGTTGCAGTAAAGAGGCCCCCAGCAATCTCCCTTGACTAGCCATTTCCCCCCCCACACACTCCTACCCCTCTGATCCAATCTGTGTACTGAGATCTCTGGAAGCTGCTGCTGCTGGTGATTTAATGGCTCCTAAAAACTGCTCCTGGTTTGCTGAGGCTCCCCTCACACCCTGGTGCACCAAAGGTTTTCTGGCCAGTTATAATGGCATCTGTGTCTGAAGATCTCTGTCATTTCCCCCAAATCAGGGGCCCGATAGACTGCTTCTGGTTGCCTGGTGCCTGAGCTATGCTGGCATGACCCCATTTTATGATTGTGGTCCCATCCACCCCAATGCAATTGACACCTCCTGCCAACCTCTAAGCCACCTTCAACTGGAAAATTGCTTCACTCCAAATTTTTGTGCATTCTGTTGCTCTAAAATTTGTTGAATGATTCATTACTTAAAGGTATTTGGAGGGATTTGGCAAGTCCCAGTTTGGCAACTTCTTACCCTCTCTCTACATCTCTTTCTGATGTTTAGATAAGTTTTTTGTTTTGTTTTGTTTTATGTTTTGTTTTTTGCTGAGGCAATTGAGGTTAAGTGACTTGCCCAGGGTCACACAGCTAGGGAATGCTAAGTGTCTGAGACTAGATTTGAACTCAGGTCCTCCTGACTTCAGGACTGGTGCTCTATCCTAGCTGCCCCTATATAAGCTTTTGAGAAACATTTTTTATAGAAATACCAGCAAATCATATCTATAACCATGACTTTTGGGATACATAGAGGCCCCTCTAAAGATTTAGAAAGAGTTAAACAAACACCCAGTCTTGTTAGAGTCAATTTGGGCAATCATACTAAAAATCAAAGAATCATTCATTCAGCTTCTATTCTCAACATGCATGAATATCTCTGTGAAAAAATGCTTCCTGAAAGATACACAAGCAGGACATGACAGGTATCAGATTGATTGGCACTATTGTCACCAAGAATGTATGTTTTGATGGGGGTTACTAGTTGAAGGAGATGGGATCATTTTACAGAACTCATTTGGTATTGTTCTACTATACTGCCTTATACCAACTTTCATATGGACTTAGAATGTCTTGTCAAATATATCCAATTTCCTAAAAGTTGCACATATGGCACTTATTATTTCCATTGTCACAGAGCTAGTATGCATCAAAGTTAGGATTGACGTCTTCCTGACTCCAAGGCTACTTCTGTACTATGATACATTTTACATGCTAAATTTAAAGAGAATAAAAATAATTTGTAATAGATATTTGAAAAAAAATTTCATATAAGATTGTAATCAGTAAATAAGGAGTTACTGACTACCTGATGTATAAATGGCACTCTCAGGATATCTGTGAATTTACTAGTTGAAATATGGGATATGGAAAAAATAGATAATATACTGAAGACATTTTTTTACTTAAAAGAAGTAATAAAAGAATGCAATATAATATATAATTAGTTGTCTAATTATAGGATACAGATGATAAAAATAATAAAAATTCAGAATGAAGAACTGAAGGACATGGAAGATTTTGTGAAGAGAAACTTTGACTCTGAATCATGGGCAAGATATGGATGACTAAAGATGGTAGAGGTGAGATATTCCAATTGGAAGAAATAATATAAATAAAAATGAGAAAACCATAAAAATCAAAGCTATAAATAGCTCAAAATAATTGTAACAAAGGATTTATAAGCGAATAAGTTCATTAGATTGATTGGTGTGTGTTTATATATGTATATACACACATCTTTGTGCATATATGTGATTTATATGTCACATACATGTATATATCACAAGAGAAAATATCTTTCCTTCTCCTTGAGACAAGGGACCTAGAATGCCAAGCAAATGAATGTTACATTGATATGGTTGCTAACAGAGATACCATGTTGATTTTATATCAGAAAATTGTCACAAACTGGACAATCAATGAATATTTATTAACTATGCACTCATTAATTAATACTATTCTGTTGTAAAATACAATAAATAACCTTATGAAGTTGAGTTTAGTAATTTCCATGACCTTTAACACTGCCTGTTTTTTCTCATAAAAGAACTTTAAAATGTCTTCTATGCTATTTTGTTTGCTACCAATAACTTTATAATATTATTATTATAGTTCATTCCAAATTAATTATGTAGTCATCAATATTTTTATCATTCATCTCATGGTTTTCTATAAATTTCCATATTAATAACAGTAAGTTGCTTCTTAATAGCTTGCTATAATCACAATAAATAAGCAAACAATAGTAAATAAATTGTTGAATTAACCTTGTGTTTGTAGCATAGGGCATTTCTCTAACTTGAAAATAAAACCATCATAATAAAAACCATTTTAAGTATTTAAACTTAAAGTGTGATTGCTCATTGGTGTCTCTTTACAAGTTCCAAAGGAAAATTCCTGCAAAATTTAGCAAAAAGGAACTTTCATGCTCAGAAATGCAAAACTTAAACCAATACAATTTTAGGAACCAACACCGAAGGGCTGGTACACATAGGGATTGATGCTTTCCTTGTTTTTCTTACTAAATCAGTTTTTTTAAATGACAGGAGAAAAGAGATGAGTGGAAAAAAAGATCCAAGACCTATCAGAACAATGACTTTGAGTATGGAAAATATGCATCAATCAATCAATCAGTAACATTAATTTAGTGCCTGATATGTGACACACATTGTACTGTGCTGAATATATATAAAGAGGGAAAAGGCATTCTATACCCTCATGGAGCTTACAATTTAGTGGGAGAAAAAATAAATCTACACAACATCAGCTATATACATAGGAAATAATTAACAGAGGGAAGGCATTGAAATTAAGAGGAAGGAGGTGGGAAAGACTTAAGGTAAAAGCTGATATTTTAATTGGGACTTAAAAGAAGCCAGGAAACTCAATAGTCAGAATAGAAGAGGAGAGTACTTTAGGTTTAGGGGAGAGACAGAAAATTCCTGGAGCCAAGAGGTAGAATATCTTATTTATAGGAGAGGAAGGAGACTGGTGTTGCTAGTTCAAAAAATCCATGCCAGGAGTCAGATGTAAGAAGCCAGAAACTACTAATGAGAGCATTTTGCACTTGATCCTGGAGACAATAGGGAGTCACTTGAGTTTTTTGAGTGGGGAGGTTATGACTGGACATACACTTTAGGAAAATTATTTCAGGGACTGAATGGATAGCTTATGTCTAGGAATATGTCTCAGGCTGTACCTTATTTAGAAACACTTTTATTTTACCTGATGACAAGTCATAGTCTAAAACTCTCTTTTCCCCCCTCATTTTAGTTCATTCATATTCCTTGCTTCATGTGTTTCTAATTAACCTCAGGAAGATAGGAGGAAAGAAGAAAAGAAGCAAGAGAGGAAAGAAGTATTTATTAAATGTCTCATATATATTAAGTATGGTGTTTAACAAATATTATTAGCACATTTGATTTTTACAGCAATCCTGTGAGATAGGTGTTATTATTAAAAGAAATTCAATAACTTGCCCAGAATCACAGAGCTAGTAAGTGTCTGAAGTTACATTTAAACTCATGTCTTCCTAAATCCAGCTGCAGTACTCTATTCAGTGCTATCTAATTGCTTCCTCATGGTAAAATGGAAGAAACACTGGTTATGGGAAGAAGACCAAATGATTTCCAATCATTTATTACCTCTGTGAGCTTGGAACATTTATTTCATCTCTATGAGACTCAGTTCTTTCAAATGAAGTATGGGAAACTCATATTATGCCCTACTATTTTAAAAATATTTATTTTGAGTTTTAAAATACCTCTCTCCACTCCTCTTCCACTCACTGAGAAAATAAACAGTATATATCTATATCAATATTGATATTGATATCTATATATACATACCCATTATACATGCAAGGTCATGCAAAACGTAATTGAATATTAGTAATTTTTCCAAAAAAGGGAAGAATAATAGTGGGAAAATGTTTCAACCTGTGTATATACTTGTGATTTTATAGGCTTGTTTTTAAGAGCACATGAGATAATTTATGAAAAATGCTTTGTAAATGTAAAGCATTATTTGAATTTTACTTATGCTCCTTATTAATCTCTAGAGTTTCTGTTAATGACAAGATGCATTGCAATACAATAGGCTGAATGCAGTAGACTTTGTCTCTGAAATCTATGGGACATTATATCTGTTTGGCCAACCCGTTTAACTTATTTGGGTTGTAGTTTCCTCATACATAAAACAAAGTTGAAGAAATGCTTTTGAGGTGCCTTCCAATTTTAAATCATGACCCCATGCTCTATATTTAAGAAGGGAGAGTTATTTTACATAACACAAAGAAGTTTTTACATTTTAGTCATTTTTCAGTTGTGTTTGACTCTTCTTTACCCCATTTTCTTGGCAGAAGTACTAGAATGAATTGCCATTTTCTCTTCCAGTTCATTTTACAGAGAAGGAAACTGAGGCAAAGGAGTTTGTGGCTTCACAATATTACAGAGCTAGTAAATATCTGAGACCAGATTTGAACTCACGAAGATGAGTCTTCTTAACATATCGACACTCTTATCTGCTGCTCCATTTGATTGCCCAAATAATTTTTATTGAAGCCTGAAACTATAGTTAAGGATGAGATAAACAAGGAATAGATGAGTAGAAGGATCAGAACAGACCTGAGAATAAAGGAGATCTGCTAGGGGATGGGACCTTGCTGAGAGGGAGTACAGAGGCCACCTTGACCTGTGATGCACAATAAGTTTCTGCCACGTTGCAGAAACGCCCTTGTTGAGCAAGGAGCACTAGTGCATGGCATGGGAATGGGAAAGACAGAAACTATTTTTCCCTAATAATAGATGGCTTATATATTAAAGAATTCACCGATCACCTCCTGAAAGAGACCCCAAAATTAAAACCCCAAGGAATATCGTGGCTAAATTTCAGGACTATAGCACCAAGGAACAGATTCTGCTAGCAGCTAGAAAGAAACAATTCAAATACCGAGAATCAATAATTAGAATCACACAGGATCTGTCAGTCTCCACATTGAAGGATCGAAGGACCTGGAACCAGATATTCCGAAGGCAAAGGAACTTGGATTACAGCCAAGAATATCTTATCCAGCTAGAATGAGCATTATCTTCCAGGGAAGAAGATGGTAATTCAATGATATAGGTGAATTTCACCTATTTCTAATGAAAAGACCAGATCTGAACAAGAAATTCGACATCCAAACACAGAACTCAAGAGATGCATAAAAAGGTAAAAAGGAAAGGACTCTTGAGAACTTTATTTCTACTAGGGGGATGCTTAAAGTTTGGGGGTATAATTAACTAGATATTACTTTGATAATATGAAAAAGAGAACTAGAGGGGGAAAGGTTGTCATACTGGGGAAAAGAGGGGAAAAGTGGTAAAAATAAGATCTAAAAAAAAAGGAGGTAAAAACAAGGTAAAATCACTTGAAGAGGCAAAGAAAACCTAATATAATTGAGAGAAAGAGGGGAGGGAGTTGAGCATTGTGTAAATCTTACTCTCATCAGATTGGGCTCTAAAAGTGTATATCAGACACTTGATTTCACATAGAAACTTGTCTGTTGCTAGAGGGAAGTGGGAGGGAAAGGAGGAAAAGAAAGGGATAAACTAATAGAAGGGAAAATAGAAGAATCAGGGGAAAGGAGTAAAAACAGGGGGA
>JAJPUD010025550.1:0-17443 GCA_023553655.1 Myrmecobius fasciatus | reverse complement strand
GGGGGGGGAAGAGAAGAGAGAAATAAGCCTTTTTATTATGCTGGAAATCAGAAGAGCTTTAGGTAACAAGGCCTATGCAATCAAGAATCTTGTTTAGCTCTCCTAGACTTATATGAGATTTCTTAACAAATAGGTCACTTTAAAGTATATTTAACTCAACATGTGAGAATGCTTACTCTCAGAAAGTAGCAAACATGTTGAGTTTTACAAATACTATATACAATTATTATCTCATTTGATTCTCACAACAAACCATGATAGGGACTTTTCATTCCCTTTTTATAGATGAGAAAACTGAGGCCAACCAGAGGTTAAGTGACTTGCCC
This sequence comes from Myrmecobius fasciatus, assembly GCA_023553655.1. Classification (NCBI taxonomy): domain Eukaryota; kingdom Metazoa; phylum Chordata; class Mammalia; order Dasyuromorphia; family Myrmecobiidae; genus Myrmecobius; species Myrmecobius fasciatus. The sequence continues at coordinate 17,117 of JAJPUD010025550.1, read as the reverse complement.
AGGATCACACAATCACTACGTGTCCAAGGCTGGACTTTTAACATCCTACAGGATTGTTAGGAGTCTCAAATGAGAGAATATATATGAAATACTTTATAAACCTTCAATGTCAGCTATTTTAATCTAAGAAGTAAACCTTACTAACTGCAAGATCACTATTACCCAAACTCTAAATTCTACAAACTACAAAAGGAAATACATACACACGTGTATATATATGTATAAATGCAAAACCACCCAAGTTTTCTTATTTCTCACCATTAATCCCATCTGTGCAGCAGAGTCTCCTCTTAAAGTATTAAAAGATATTTTCCAATATAACCTTTATGCCTAAATTTTAGGAGAATGAAATAATACAACTTAAGTGACCTTGGGCAAGTCATCTGAATGTATGAATGACTAAGCACTCTGTTCTATGTGTTAAGAACTAAGCTTGGTGTTGCAGATGCAAATACAAAAAATTGTAAAAGTTTACAATTTAATGGAGGAGACCCAATACGTAAGGGAGTTGTGACTAGGAATGGTTGTTTTGGTTCCATTAAGCTGCAGAGATGGTAAACAGACCCTTAAAGCAATCAACTTTTCCAGAACAATGCTAATACTGATTAAGTTACTGATTTGAGATTCTACTTCACCCCTAAACTTCAATAATCTTTTCCAACTCTAGATACATGTTCTTATAAAATATATATTTTATAAGATTAATTTCAACAAACCATAATGATATAATTTGAATTAAGTTGGTTAAGAGACAGGTTCACCCAACATCAAGATTCTAAAATAACTTACAAAAATGCTTCTTTTCACAGATTGGTCATATGAAATTGTCATATTAACCCAATTTGAACCTAATAGAATGTTATTTAATGCAATTGAATCAATATCAACTCCTGGTTTTTATACTATACTATACCTGGGCTCCTTCTCCATGGTACAAGCAATTCACCACACTGTCTAAAAGATTGATATCCAGTTTTTGGCTGAAATCCAGCAGCTGACGAGCTGCATGGTCTGCTAACATTGTCATAATTGCTGGCATAGATTACTGCAAACAGAGAAAAAACAAAACAAACAAACAAAAAAACCAGAAGGTAATACCATGAAGTTATTGTTGATCAAAAACAATTTCTATTTATAAAGATATTTTACTTCAGCAATTTTATTTCAGATTCCAATTGATGCATTTACCAAAACTAAATTATGCTTTAGACATTATCTCAATGAAAAAAAATAATAGCAGGGAAGTAATGAGATGTTATCAAGAGTTGAGGCAGAAGCAAAATGATTTAAGTAACTTTTGTAGGGTTCCAACAATACATACTTGAGGCAGTTATAAACAGTTAATTTACTTAGTCCAGTACTTTCAACAAGATTAGCAGTATAAACATCATATTTAATGTAATGATAGAAAGTCTTAAATATAATCCCCCCATTTTCCAAAGTGGGGCCCCTTTAACAATTATTAGCCCTACCTAATTATATGTTTAAAAAAAAACACCAGATCTAAGCCCTCTCATTTTTTTTTTTTTGGGGGGGGGGAAGGGAAGAAAGCGAATGAAAGGTGTGCATATAATAAAAGCCTAAAAGAGCTTGCTGCAAAGGAGTTATGTATCAGACTAGGGAAAAAAATGAACAGAATTCAGATTTGGAAAAAAAGTGTCACAACAAATCAAAGGAGGTTAGAGCTTTCTAAGATCCTCTTCTTAACTCTAACACTCTGATTTATGGTTAAGTGAGACAAAAATGGAGGAGAGCTCAAGATTGGGAATTCAGAGGATCTGGTTTCTAATACCGCTTCAACCACATGTATAACCTTGGCTTAACCATTTTACCTATCCCTTAAAGTTTTTTTCAAACTACATGGCCCTATTAGGGAAAAAAATAGTTACTTTAATTACTATATATGTAACATATATATAGTAATTAAAGTAACTTTATATGTATATATATATATTATTAAAATAACATTAACATTACTATACACACACATATAAAATGACCAAAACTACTAAAATACTTAAGTTTCCAATATCTAAAGGACTTGAACAATTTCCTACAAGCTTAAAAAAAAAATCCACATTTGTTTTATCCAAGAAAAACAAGTTAAAAACGTTTTATGAGCCATTTTTCAAATATTCTCTTGCCTATCAATGAAATGCATTGTATAATCTTAGTTTTCAACAACTTTATTAAAAAAAAAGTTTACCTCACTGGCTGACGGCCCACAATTCTATTTTTAACAAGTTAGGTCTCTAAAGTCCTTCTATACCTTTTCCCCTGTCAATAGTGAATGAGTGTCTGGATGTGTGTGTATGTGTCTGGGTGTGTGTGTGTGTGTTTTTCTTTTCTTCTAAATTTAACTAAGTCTCTACCAATGCTCACTCTGGTCTAAAACAAAAAAGTAGGAATGCCATAGAAATTTGGGGATTTTCACCAAAATACTAGCAATATCAAAGTGTAAAGCCAAACTACATTAATACTGAATCACTGAAAAATTTTGAAGTCAATTTCATTGTAACTTTCTAAAATTAAAACTGTAAGCAAAAGCGTAAGACTGAATGAGAAGTGTTTAATTTGTATTTGATGTGGTTTGTTTAGACTAGTCACAGAAGGTATACAGCTTTTTTGTATTAATTTAAAAAGTAAAAATAAATTAAGATGGCATAGTAAAGCCTTTGCTTGAGTAAAATGAAAACCTTAAAATCAACATTAAATTTAAAAATTTACTCTAAGACACAGAAAAACAGACATTATCTTAAAGAAGATTTTAGAGATTAAACAATTAACTACTCTCAAAACATACTAGTCTATTAACTAGTTTACAACCAGGACATCAATTCTTTAAACCTAGGTGTTACACAACATGTATTTTTAGAACACAGCACCTGTCATAAGCATAGCTACAAAATCTTGGATCAAAAATAACTACTGACAAAAAGAAAAATGGAAATCTCTCACACATGCTCTCAATGGTGCCAGTTACTCTTTCCTTTCCCAAATGTAATAATAATAAAAAAAGATCAAGAATAACATCTTAAATCATTTAAATTGAGAAAATATCCACTCATTTGGTACAGAAAAATCTACACATCAAAATTGTTTAATTAGAACTGATCATTAGTTAAAAAAAAACTTTTTTCTTAGTTTACATTTATTTATATTATTTTCCAATGGATGATGCTTTTTAATGAAACTTTTAAGTTTTAAGTGCTACATTTTACTGGCTAGGTTCCCACCCCCACTCCAGTTTTGTCTTTGAAGTAACTATTTCAAGATTCAATCAACAAGTCCCTCCCCCCAGCAGACTACCACTTAGTATTTGGTTCAAAATGACCCACCTATTCTTCATAAAGTACAAAGGGGGGGGCCTTTGTGGTCAATGTCAAACCCACTTCAAACCCCCCCCAACAAACAAAAAAAAACAGCAAGTTCCTAACCATCAGTATTTTTAAGCTCCCCCTGCCCACAAAACATTTGTGTTAGCAAAATCTTGAAGAAAATCCAATTGCCAGGTCAAATACCTTTTCTGGCTGCTCCCTCCACTCCAAACACTAGCTAATTAGGTTCCAGATCTTCACAATGGATTAACATTTTATCTGATCTAGTGCTATCCACTATAGGTTTTACACTTCAAAACAACAAGCCAATAACTATATACAACAATTTCCTATCAAAAACCCAGAAAGTAATAACCGTTGCTTAAAGATAAGTTCACAATAGGGCAAAGACAAGTCGCTACAAGGAGACAGCTACTTAGGTGTGTGGGAAGTAGCCAGCTTCATTCAGGAGAAACACACCCTCCCCTCCTTTCCTCTAGCCTCCCACCCAAAATTGACTGTGCTGCACTTCTAACTATAGAATTCAGTCAGGGGCATTCACCCCCGCCCTTACTCGGGAAAGGCATTTAGACCAAAAGCGCCTTTAAGTTCACGGCCCTAGTCTCTGTATAATAAGGTATGTACGGGATCAGAAGTGGACCGTGGCAGAATGAAAAACAATAACAAAAAAACCACCAAAAACAGAAAACCGCCTTTTTCTACACCTTTTCCCTACCCACCTCGGACACACCCCCCCCCAAACCGGGAAGGGGGTGGGTGGGTGGGTGGATCAAGGCACTCATACTACAATACCAGTCCTAGTAGTTTGCATTTTTTGGTCTAAACGTGCCTGGGGCCATCTGGCCTAAAGTGGCCTCTACTTAAAAGAGGTTAGTATAAAGCTACAACCTTATGATTTTAATCAAAACACTCTTTCTTCCAAAGCTCTTATACACACACACACACAAGAGCCACACGCACGCACACGCGAGCTCCGGAGTTGGCTTGCAGAGGGAGCAGCGACACTGCAGCCCCTCCCTCCTCCCGATCCCAGCTCTCTCTACCAGGGGGCCACGTGATACAGGCGGACGTTTCAATGCTGCTGCTCCTGCTGCTGCACTCAATATTTCTGGAAACTTCCACTCATAATAATTTACAGAAATGTTCCCCAAATCGCCCCAGCCAACGGGGGAAGCCTTCCAACTACCACTCGGGCCCCCCCTTATTACCACCGTCCCCCTCCTCCCATAGTTTCCCCCCTCTCCGCACACGCTTACAGCCCAACAGCAGCAGCAGTTCGCCTCCCGCGGCCGTCTACCCCACCTCCCTCCCCTCCCACCACCCCAGTGGCAGAAGCTGATCCATTCAATTGCAGGCACCACACCACATACTAACCCGCACATCGAGGCCCGTGTCCCCACTCGGGGGCCCTTTCCACTGTCACGCCGCGGACTGTCTCTTCCCCCCCCCCCTTTGGTCCTCCCACTTTACCCCACCCAGGGATCTCTCCTTCCACCGTTCGTTCCAGCTCTGGCTCCCGAGCCCTCAGGATTGCACTCCTCCCACCCTCCCCCACGACCCCCCAAGATCGACTCATTACATGTTCCGACTTACCCAGAGATTGAACCAACTGCCTCGTCCTTCCTTGTGGGGGGGTCTGGGAAGGGAACAGGGAAGGTGGGGAAGGGGAAGGAGGGGAGACGGTGGGTTTCACAGTTTGCCCACCTTAAAAAAAAAGGAAATTAAAAAATGAGAGGGGAGGAAGAGGCAAAAAAAAAAAGCTCAATAACGTTTTACTCTTCCAATGACGCCTCCCCCCTCACACGCGCCTCTCCCCCCAAAAAAAATAACGATAACGAAGCGGATGAATCAACGATCCTGGTGGGGTGAGGAAGAAGGGGCGGGGGAGGAGAAAAAGGGGGTCCAGGTCCCAGAGATTCAGCCCCCAGAGGACCCTCCGACTAGGCAGCAGCAGGAGCAGCGGGGGGGGGGGGGGGGCGCCGCTGAAGTCCACACAGTCAGGGGGACGCTCAGTGCTGCCAGGTGCAGTCCGACTTCCCCCCACCACAACGCGGTCCCCTCTCTCACTCGGCTGCGGCGGCTGGGCCCCCCAAACCGGCTCCCTTAAACTTTCTCCCCTCCTCTTCCTCGTTCTCAGCGACTGGAGGCTCCCCCCTCCCCCTCCGGGTGTTTGCACGGACGGCAGCAGCAAAGACTGGAACAGGCGCCGCTGCCGGGGCTGTTGCTATTGCTGTGGCTGTGGCTGTGGCTGTGGCTGTGGCTGTTGCTGCTGCTGATGCTGCTGCTGCCGCCGCGCCGCTTCTCCCCCTCCTTCTAGTGCCACAAACTCGGAACCGGTTGAAACCGGTTCAGACTGGGAGATTCCATCTCGGTTGAGTTTTCAGCCCATGGCGCCGCGGAGCGTTTGGAACCTGGGCCTCCTCCCCCAGCCTGCCAGCTCATTGGTCAGAGCCGACCACCGCCGCGCCGTCAGATACACAGCCATTGGCTGGCGAATCCATCAGTCCCACCTAAAGCCTCCACACGAGCCCGCCGCTCAGGCCCCCGCCTCTTTCCAGCAGCGATTTGCCCGCAGAGTGGGGGAGGGGAGGTAGGATGGGTTAAGAGGGAGTCAGAGGTGGGGGAAGTAGGCAAGAGAGAGAGGAGTGGAGTGGGGAGGACAAGGAGAAGCCGCACGGGGATTGGCCAATGCTACTTGCCCATCAAAAGTAGCCTTCCTTCCCCCCCCCTCCCCTTTCGAGGCCCTCAGGCCCCGATTTTCCTCTCTATTCATTGGTTGGGCGCCTTTGGTGACGGAGAGGGTGGGGCACAGCTAGAGTGCTGGTGGAACCGCGAGTTTGATCTGGTAGCGCGCGGGCTGTGTTCGCTCCTCTCTCCTCAGTCCCAGGTCAGCCCCGCCCTGCCCCCGCCCCGCCATCTCCCGCCCAACGTCTTGAGGCCGCCTTAGCTCGCCCGGCTGTGGGTCCCGCCCTTTGCCTGTTCCGTGGGTGGGGGGGCTGTGGACTGGTAGCCTGGAGAACTAATAGTTTTTAAATAGGGGGGAGGCGGGCGGCGCCCGTGGGGGAGCTGTAGGAGCTGTCCTCCTTGGCCCGAACTGGAGCTCTTTGTGTCCGGACGTCTGAACGCAAAGCGTGCCTCGGGAGCCGAATTCTTGGGAAACTTGGACAGCGTACTTAACTTGGCGGGAGGACCCCGGGACAGAACCTTCCCTGCACCTCGTGGACTGACCAATCGCTGGGGAGGAGCTGGGCGGGATGCTTGGGAAAAGAGCGTGGAGGGGGGCACCCCCATACATTGGAGTGAACCGAGCCTGGGCGCCTTGTTACACGCGCCAATTTCTGGGGTCCCCTCTACCTGCAGATTAGTCCACGAGGGTGTGGTGTGAGGCTACAGATGCTGGAAGCTCTTCCCCCCCACCCCCAGGCTGAAGTTCCTCTTATCGTGTGACGCCCTTCACAGGAAAGCCACATCCACACACGTGGAATTCCACAAAGTTGGTCTCTCCCGTGCTGGTCTTCAAGTTCCTTTTAAAATAGTTTGGTAAATAAAGAAAAAGCACCCCCACACACACCCACTGAACTTTAAATTAAGCCCATTCTGCCACCAAGAGGTAATAAGAAAAGCAAAGTAAATTAAATTAGTGTATATATGTATATTACACACGTGTGGATGTGTATATTTTCTGAGGAAAGTCTACTAGCTGAACAAATGGCTACTTAAATAGGTGGAGAGAAAAGGCCTACTCCATCTCCACCCCCATTTTTACCGTACTGGATGAATTTTAGACGTGGGATTTTAATTCATTGTCTGACATGATTATAATAACATACACAATATTCAGAACATTTGAGGAATGGGGGAAAGTAACACGCATTTATTAAATGATTAAAATGTACCAGATGCTTTATGAATGTCTCCTGATCTTAACCAATTGAGTGATATAGGTACAATTTTACTGTTGAGGAAACTGAGGCAAAAAAAAGGTTATGTCCCTTGCCCAGGATCACACAGGTCTAAGGGGTATTTGAACTCAGACATTCCTGATTTCCTGCCCAAAGCCATTGTGCCACTAGGGTGCCTCTATAGAAAGAAATGGGTCTGTGACTGCCCTGGCAAGTGGACAACTCCTTGAGGAAACATCCTGAATCAGGGTTAGTGTTACCTTTTCTGAAACTTAGTCATTCAGGATTGTCTAGGGATCTGAGAGGACACCCTCCTACTCATGTTCTAGAGGAAGGACTTGAATCCATGTCTCTCCATCTTCAGCTTGGCTTTTTTAGTCACTAATCCATGCTGCTTGTAGAACATTTGAAAAATTGCAGAAAGGGTTTCAAATGGTTGTGAATATTCTTGCTTTTGTGTTGTTCCCTTATTTGCTTCATCTCTGTATGTCACCTAATAGGAATCAACAGATCTGTGACCATAATAATGAATCATTACAAACAAGACATTGGGTTCATCTGTTGTTCCCAGCACTACCTTAAAGCAAACTCCTGAATGGAAACTTCCTACAATGAAGAATTGTCAATTCTAAACCCCAAAAAGCAATTAGACAAGAATGTCTGGTTCTAACATTAATTTGATGAACTTTACCAAGGTGAGCTGTTCAGACTAACTTGAGAGTGAACATATATTTGTAGCCAAAAGGCCTCCCAGTTGCAACCAATTTTCTTCATTATTCTGCTAATAAGCAAAATAGCAGCAGGAGGCAATGGAAGGATTTGGAGTCAGAGGACAGGCTTGAATCTTGGTTCTGCAACTTATTACCTGGGTCATTTGATCACGAAAGCTCTCTGAGCCTCAGTTTCTTCATTTGTAAAATGGATCGTACTAGTAGACCTCTGAGGTTCCTTCCAGTTCTAAATTTATAATCTCAATATCTTGAAGATTAAATTTGAACATTAAATATTTCTTTTAGAAAACTCATTGGAACAGTGAATAGGAGAAAGCACTAAACTTGAAGTTCAAATCCAGCCTCAGAAGTTTACTAGTGTGACCCTGGACAAGTCATTTTAAAAACATAAATAGTAGCATCAACTTCCCAAAGCTGATTAGAGGAAAAAATTAGATATTTGTAAAAGCACTTTGCAAACCTTATATTACACAAATACTACTATTATCATCCTTCTTACAAAAAGCAATGATTTCTATGGTCCTTTAGTTCATTTTACTTTACCTTCTAATAATAAAAAAATTTTTTTCTAATACTCTATTGATCATATGAGGGGAAAACCATGTGACTTAGTGGATAGAGCACTGGACCTACAGTCAGGAAGACCTGAGTTCAAATATAGCCTCCAAATACTACTTGTGTGACCCAGGACAAGTCACATAACCTCTGTCTGCCCTAATCTACTGAATAAGGAATGGCAGCCATTCCAATATCTTGGCCAAGAAAGCCCCCATGGATAGTATGGTATACAGGGTTACAAAGGGTTGGACATAACTGAACAAGAAAAAATTATCATATATATATTATGTGTGTATAGAGAGATACATGTACATATATATCTACATGAGCATTGTATACATATGTAATTATATTTATATATATAGAGAGAGATAATATCTCAAAACCTGTCATTCCAAATAATGTGAGGAACAAGATACTTTATATCCTGAGTTTTATCAGGTGAGTGACAGAATCAATCATAGATGGAAACCAGAATAAGTTCTTAGAAATAATTTAGAAGTGAAATACTTGAGTCATTAAATAAAAGCATTTGAATAGTTCATAGGAAATATCTTATGATTGGTTAAAGAGAATCTGTCACCTTTGGTGAGCTTGGCTAAAACAGCAAGCAAGATTAGAATTTGGCATTCCAATAACTGACCAGACTAATAGAGAGGGAATCACTTTGGGGTGGGGCAGGGAGAAGTCTATACTTTCTTCCCCCTCCCATTGATCAGAAGAAAACTGACTTTGGAAAGGTGGAAGTTTGGACATCTGTGGTGGTAGCAGCATTTCTAAAACTGCAATGGCCAGTGGACCAGCTAGAGCACACTGAAGAAATTCCACTACAGGCATATACAAGGGCACCTACCCACATGCCCCAGAGGGAAACTTTTTGAGGACTCTATGAAAGCAGAAAAGAATTTCCAGAAATCAAGAATTGTGAGTTAACCTTTTGCTTCATGTGCTCTAAGCTTGAGCCCATTTTCCCCAGGGACTTTGTATTGGGGGGAGGGGAGGAAGGAGGTGTATTTCTGTCTAAATCTTCCTTGCTCTATCTGCTTAGTAAATACTTCTTTCTAAAAAGCTAATTAAATCTGACTAATAAAGAGGACAATATCAGATGAGGGTTTGTGAATGATACTACTAGAAAACTATCCCCTAACATCTTAAAATTATTTCTAAAACCCTGAGGGGACAAATAGTTAGCTGTTCTCTAGGGAACGAACTTGTTGGTGTTAGTAAGGGTTGGGAAGTTAACTAGGTTAGCAATAATTAAGGAAGAAAATGGGCATAAATCTAGGCATAAACTAAAATTTCCTTTGGAAAATTTTGGGGAAAATTCCAGATCTATCAACTCATGCCTATGCATAAGCTGGTTTCTAGGTTATAATTCCTTATAGAGGGTAGTACCCCTATTTATATTTGAAGGCTTGACTCCTACTCCACCAAAAGCTAGTTACAGGAAAGGCCATCATACTAGTGAATAATAAGTGAACCTATTTTTATTTAAGCAGAGAGCAAACAGAAATCAGATTGGAATATACCAGACAATACACAGAGTGAATTAGTTCTTCCAGAGAGCACGCTATCTCAGCTTAACCAAGAGAGGCTTTGATCTCAGCTAAAAGGAAATTCCTCAAAGTTTCTAGGGTAGCAAGCTAGAAATCAGGGTCATGTTGAAGGAGCCAGCTTTCTTCTACATATGTCTGGATCTCTCTCAATCTAATCCTGTGAGCGGATTCTCTTGAAGCAAAAAGGAAAGAGGTCTTTTTTTTCACAAGCTTTTACACTAACTTTGTACTTGGTGCAGGCTTGTAGTATTAGTCATCGATCTCTCCACCAATGAAAAGAGTCTTATGCACATTCTCCAAGCTTAAGATCTGGGTTGTATTCATATAGACACAGCAATACACATATTCATATACATTTATATTTTTTTTGCTTTGCACAATTTATGAATGCTAACCCAGAGCAATTGCCAAGTATAGGTAGGTAAAAAGAAAAAAAAATCTATCCATGTGATTGTGGTAAGCAATACAAAAATGCTTTACTTTATACAATATGTATGTTTTAGAAAACCTATATGTAAATAAAATTTTAGTAATTTGAGTCACATTTTAAATGCATTCAAGATTTGTTTGCTTTTGAAATAAAGTCAATGGTAAAACTTCATAAATCAAAAAATCTGTTCAAATGTTAATAGTTATTCCTAATTTATTTGTTTTGTAAATCCAGAGTTTAAGATCATTGAAAGAGCTATAGCCGCCCTTTAGTTACACAAGCAACAAGGAAGTTAGGATGGTAGAAATAAATAAATTCAAAAGTAAGTCAAAATATTTTGTCAGGTATTAACTTTTAATGTTTTTCCTTATCAAATTTTTATGTTATTGACAAAAAGGAAGAACATCTGATTTGTTTTTACTTCCTCTAACTCTACCTCTTCTACCTTAAGCAACATACGGTAAACACACCCACACATATCCCCACACAAATAAACAAACAAAAAAACTAGAAGTGATATTGAGATAAGAGATGAAAGAGAACTAAATACACACAAACTGGGTAATCATCATTGAATAATTCATTTGATTATAGAGTACGGTATACTGTAGTTTATTAAAAGTACCCTTGTGGCCAAAGAGTTAATGCATTTCCTAAGTGTGAACAATTTATTGATTCCTTATAGGGTAGATCAGGTCCCATGCCAAGTTTCTCTTTATATATTGATTGATAACTTGCTATTTTTACAACATAAATGTTCAATTCCACAACAATATAGCATTTCCTTCAATGTTTTGTTTGCCATAAAGTTGTCAGATGTAATTCAGAGAATATATATACTATTTACATCTGTATCTATAATATCCCAGGGGAAAAAATGTACAGTATCAAATGACTTTTCTGTTTCTAAGGAGGTTTCAAAATTATTGGAAATTTTGGAATTTTAGAGGAATATTTTTGTGTGTCTTTTCAAAATGTCCATTGTTAAGACCCTTTGAATTTACCCTAAGATAAAATTCCTTTGTAACTTCTTGAATGAAAGACTGTTTCCATGTTTCCTTTAAAACAGGTTTAGCCAGAGTATTTTGGGACAAGATACTTTTAACTCCCTGAAGAAATATGGAGGAAGAAAGTAATGATGAGTGTGCTTTGCATAATTTTTGCTTAGACCAGATTTAAATTTATACAACCTGTGAAATAGGAATATAATATATTCCCTACAAAGTGGTAGTCAGTATTGTACTGCTTGGAAGGAAATTAAGCATTTTTTTGGTGTCTTGTGAGATAACCTTTTAGAGGGAAGGAGGAGAATAGTAATGACTGACAACACTGCCTAGGGGATTTTGCACAGCCAACTTTAAGGAAATTGTTCCATTATAGCTATATTGCTAGCACCCTCACAGAATTGAACAAAGTATCTGTATGAGATTTTGAAATTCCTTCAAAAATAAATCCAACCAGAGGTTGATGATCATTTGTCAGAGATGTAGAGGGCATTTCTCTTCAAACATGGATTGGACTAGCTGACCTCCAAACTCCCTTCCAAATCATAGAATTATGAGTCCATAAAATTACTTTTTTCCTGATCCCATCTAAAAATAAACTAACCTTACCAGGAAGCTCTCTATATCATAAAAAATAATATATAACAAAGGTTTACTTAGTTATAACAATAATATTTGTCATGGAATAACTTTTTCTAATTTTTTTCTTTCTGAAGTATTGCTATGACATTTTTGCTAAAAACAAAGTAAATTAAAAGAATTATTTTCTGAAGAGTAGTTCTGGTAATTTTCTACTAATTCTTTATTAGGTATGTATAGAATTGTTCCCATATGTCCAAAAATAATAATTGAAAAAGTGATATATACCGATAAATGATGAAGAATTGATGGGGCTATGTGTGTGTATGTATGTGTGTGTCCATCTTTGCTCTTTGCTATATAATAGGAAATTTAGCTTTCTATTTCTAGTTGTAGTAAAAATCTTTCTCATGATTCATGCTGAAAAGTTTATTAAGAGAAGCAATGTTCTGTAGTGACCATAGGGAAAGCAATGTTCTGTGATGTCCACAATAGAGTTCAGATGAGCATAAAGTAAAGGTTCCTAATTTGATTTCAATAATAAGAGTAGAGAAACATATATGTAAAGTCTCATAATTGTAATGAAATAATGAAGTTTCTGTTCTGCAAGTGCTTCCTTTCATCTCTTTCATTTCATTTGTAGGATAATTTGCCTATGTCTTTTAAAGGTATGAAGAGTTCATTCATTTGAACATAAAATAATAACTAATATTTATATAGCATTTTAAAATTTGCAAAGTACTCTGGTTATCTTGTTTGAATATCACAACAATCTTGTGAAGTAGGCACTATATTTTATATATACACATATATTCTCAATCTCATGAATTTACATATGAAAGATCTGAAGCTGATAGAGGTTAAATGACTTGCCCAGAGTTACAGAGTAAGTAAATGTCTGAAGCAAGTCTCCTCTAAGTTCAGTTCTATCTTCTTTACATTACTTAGCCACCTTAAAAGTAATATTGTCTGTAAAAATTGGTATCTCTCCATTGATTAGATAAAGGGAATTCCAGGTACATAAATTTCTGGGTTTTTGGCAAGATGTTTAACAAAAGCCTTAACCAGGATGGGAAAGGGCCTCAAGATCACTTTTGTCTTTAAATCCAAGGATTTAGCTCAGTCCTTGCTAATACAAAGTAAGCATTTGAATATATAGTTGTTGATAAATTATGGTCATGCATTAAGTTAAGTCTAGACAAATTAGTCTGGAAAAACCTTAGGGATTGGGAATAATATCTATATTGAATGAATGAATGCTGCAAAGATGTATCAGTGAGACAGATAACTGTTAATACAAAATAGCATATAATAGGTAGCCACTTGTTTATCACATGTAATAGAACAACTCTCTAGACAGACTAGGACTGCAACCTTTTCATGACATTGGTAGATCAGTCAGTCATATTCTTCTAGGGTTATGAGACAGGCAATGGCTTGTCAGTCATAACACTCCACTTGCTAGAGAAAGTCTGTTAGCATTAGCTTCATAGTTAAACATACATGTAAATTATATTAGTAAAAACATGGTAATATCCAGAAGCATTAGCCAGAGTTCAGAGTTCAGTATCAGAGTTCAGAATTCTAATCATTTCCCAGCTATAAACTGCCTTCTCTCCATCAAGGCAAAACTACTTTCCTGATGAGTCTTTTCAGCTTTATCAGCCTCTTGAGCAGTGAGACAGCCAATCCATAAGTGCAGTATTTTACCCTAAATCTCTCATGATTCCTGAGAATAAGCTAGTTGAAGATTTATATCACTAGTAAATGAGGAATAGGATACAAGTGGATTGCCACACAGGAAGAGGGAGAGGTTGTGCTATGTTTTCATAGTTTTCAGTGATTCTCTTGGTAGACACTCTATGGATAAACAGGGCAACAGGATTACTGAGTCCAGATTTCCAGGGCACTAGGTTCCTGGAAACTTCACTGTGCATTGGTCTGGTTTGTGCATCTGTCATATTCTGGAAGTTCTAAAGCTGAAAGGGGATACTGTTTTAATATCCCAAAGGCTAACCCTACTCAGGGCATTGAAGGTCATAATCTTAATGACATTAAACAGGAAGATACAGTATGTGTTATGTTACATGTACTATAATCCTAGCCACCAATCCCCCCCCCCCTTTTTATCCATGTGTTTATATAGAATATAATATCACATTCTAGAAGTCAGCTAGTGGAATCCCAATCCACACAAAGGAAGTGTCATTAGTTGTTCTTTCTGGGGCTTGCTTTGGCTGGGAAGTATATCTGCTTGCACACATGTTGCCTGTCTTCATAACTCTTTGGATAATATATAACTACTACAAATACAGGGGAGAGAAAGGGTACAATTTTTTCAAGGCTAGAGATTGGGGTCTTGGTAGAAAGAAGGAAGGTAATCCAGATAATACAATTGCAAATAATGAAATAATAGTTCCAAGAATAATGGATATCTATTTTTTATGAATATTGGATTTGGAGTCAGAAGGCTATTCAAATTTTGTCTTGGTCACTTCATTTATATTTGAGCCCCAAATTCTCTACTTCATTTAGTCAATGAACATTTATTACATTTCTAACTTTTCAAAGGATTCTTGTAAATACAGAGAGAAATGTACATATAACATGGCTCCTGTTTTCATGAAGCTTATAGTCTAAGGGGGGGAAGCACAAACATGAATATAATATTTTATATAAAGTACACTAGATATTCTGTAATACTGTAAAACAAAGTATTTTGAGAAACCCACTTGAACAAGTCATATCATTTCTCTTAAGGGTCAGTTTCCTTATGTGTAAAATGGGGATAAAAATATCTACATTCTCAATCTCATGAAGTTGTGTGACAGCACTAAACAAACTGAAAAGTACTATATAATGAGAATTCTAATTATTTTTGAAGCTGGCATTTCCTACTTGTTTTTTGTTTTTTTGGGTTTTTTGTTTGTTTGTTTTGCTATGTCAAAGACCCAGGCTTAAGGCACACACTTAAAATAGATTCTACCTGTTTAAAAAGAAATTCTCTTTCCTGATTTTTGAAGAAATGTGGAAGCTGACAAAGTAAGTTGGTTTATAAAATATTGGTCCATTAATATTTTTTAAAAAAATACTCAAAATATCAACTGAATAATATTTTGGAAGACTAAGACACCAAAGTTATAAAAAAGCAATGTAGAATATAATATCAGAATTTAAATTTTTTTTCATGATTCATGAGTTAATGTATGTAGCATAGAATCATTTATATGAAGAGGTGGTTCTTTACCAGTTTGTTCCAGGTAGATGAAATGAAATTTTTCACTGACTTATTTTGTAGCTCTTGTTTCTCAGGAGCAGTTTAAAAATTTATTTCAAGACTGGAAGAATTCCACTCTGAAATGAACAAATTAGCATCACAAATGCATTAGTAGAAAGACCTCAAAGGGTTCTTTTGTCCATCAGGCAGGATGGCATTTAAACCATTTCAAGACTGATTTGTACATAAATATTTATTGAGT
Source organism: Myrmecobius fasciatus (assembly GCA_023553655.1). Classification (NCBI taxonomy): domain Eukaryota; kingdom Metazoa; phylum Chordata; class Mammalia; order Dasyuromorphia; family Myrmecobiidae; genus Myrmecobius; species Myrmecobius fasciatus. The sequence goes on along the minus strand of JAJPUD010025550.1, from coordinate 1,540 downwards.
ACACCAGAATTAAAATGGAATTTCAGTAAAGAGGCATACAAACACAAGGAGGAGGTAGTTAAAGAAGTGAAAAATGACAGGGGAAAACACATAAAAAAAAATACTGGAGGAGTGGGGGAGAGATTTGGAAGGAACAAAATTTTTTTTGCCTCCAAGGACTTGAGCAGGAAGAAAGAAAAAAAGCCTGGGTCTGCTAAGGTAAAAAGATAGAAGAATCTTAAATTTTCATTTTCTAAAGTGTTAAACTTATTTCTTTTGAAGTTCCTGTAAATTTTATCTCAGAAGCTACTTGTCTTGGGGGAAGGGGTAGGAGAAAGTGACTTTACCTTACCCTCCATAAAGTTTTCCAGATAATTGCCATTGTCCCTTCTTACCCAATGGACTATTACAAATTATTAGAAATGCTATAAATTTTATCTAATAATTGATTTCAATTTGCTCAAGATTTTTTAAAATGCTACAGTATTTTATATAAATTGTTGAACATCTCCTCTATCACAATTTTAAAGTTCCTAACTGTATTGGCTTATACCAGCTTTCTGAAAAGCCATGCTAGTCAAGTGGCCTCCTAGACACAGGCACTTTTCCTTCCCTTTCCAGTATGTCCTTCATCCCCATCTGGAGATTTCTTTTTCCTTCTCTCTCACAAAAACATCCTAAACCCTGGAATTGATTTCCTGGAGGAGAATAGGTGAGTTCTGAGGTAGCAGAACTTATGTTAGTAATGGAAGAAAGGAGGGTATTTCCAACCTTCCTCCCGCTTTCTTACCCTCATCTTTTATACCAGAGCCCTCCACTCCTAGACTTCATAGAGCTCATAGTTTGAGATACACAAATATGCATACTTTGATGAACAATATTATATGATAAAATTCCCAGCATAACCTGAAACTTTATTTCCTCTGAAATTTAGATTGAGTCTTTTGTGTAAACTTTACTAGAACTTGTAGGCATCTTTCTTTACACAGTCTAAGTAGATTTTTTAAAAGATCAGTGATTCTTCAGGTCCACCCAATCTGTTTTTAGTTTTCTTCTACTGGGATTTCAAAAAACAAACTCACTATCCTGGTGTCCCAAGTTGGAACTCCAAATGCATTTTCCCATAGAAACATTGTGACACAGAATGCTTAGATTGTGTTGCATCATTCTACAGTGATATCCTCCAGATTAAACAGGCTTTTGTTGGTTAGCCTGAGGACCTGACCAACATGTATAACATTGTTACCATGGAAAAATGTGTTGCAAGTTACAAATAACCAACTTTAGGCAATTGTGGACTGCTGGATAAATATCTTTTTAGGTTTGTTAGTTGAATTTGCATGTCCTTAATTGTGTGGATAATACCATGATTTTCTGAATGTGTATTTTTGTTTCTGTGCTATGTGCAATTTTATTTTCTGATATGTCTGCTACTGATTTCTTCCATGAATTTTTTTTGTGGTTTTATATTATAACCCCCATATTGGTACTGACCATTATTATTTTCCCCAAATCTTTAGTGTTTATTTATTTTTTTCTTTTGGCATTTTTTTTTTTTTTT
>JAJPUD010025548.1:0-17445 GCA_023553655.1 Myrmecobius fasciatus | reverse complement strand
TTCAATATTGTATTAGAAATGCTAGCCTTGGCAATAAGACAAGAAAAAGAGATTAAAGGAATTAGAGTAAGTCATGAGGAAACCAAATTATCCCTCTTTGCAGATGATATGATGGTCTACTTAGAGAACCCTAGAGAATCAACTAAAAAACTATTAGAATTAATCCACAACTTTAGCAAAGTTGCAGGATACAAAATAAATCCACATAAATCATCAGCATTTTTATACATCACCAACAAAATGCAACAGCAAGAGATACAAAGAGAAATTCCATTCAAAATAACTATCGATAGTATAAAATATTTGGGAATATATCTGCCAAGGGAAAGTCAGGATCTATATGAGCAAAACTACAAAACACTCTCCATACAAATCAAGTCAGATCTAAACAACTGGAAAAACATCAAGTGCTCTTGGATAGGTCGAGCAAATATAATAAAGATGGCAATACTACCTAAACTAATCTATCTATTTAGTGCTATACCGATCAAACTCCCAAGAGATTATTTAACTGACCTAGAAAAAATAACAACAAAATTCATATGGAAAAACAAAAGGTTAAGAATTTCAAGGGAATTAATGAAAAAAATGGAAATGAGGGTGGCCTAGCTGTACCAGATCTAAAACTATATTATAAAGCAGTGGTCACCAAAATCATTTGGTACTGGATAAGAAATAGAGTAGTGGATCAGTGGAATAGGTTAGGTTCACAGGACAAAATACTCAATGACAATAGTAATGTAGTGTTTGATAAACCCAAAGACTCCAGTTTGGGGGATAAAAACTCACTATTTGACAAAAGCAGCTGGGATAATTGGAAACTAGTGTGGAAGAAATTAGGCATTGACCCACACCTAACACCATATACCAAGATAAGGTCAAAATGGAATCATGATCTAGGCATAAAGAATGATATTATAAACAAATTAGAACAATGTAGGATGGTTTACCTCTCAGACCTGTGGAGGGGGAAGGAATTTGTGACCAAAGAAGAACTAGAGGTCATCATTAATCACAAAATAGATAAGTTTGAATATATCAAGTTAAAAAGTTTTTGTACAAACAAAATGAATACAGACAAGATTAGAAGGGTAGCAGTAAACTGGGAAAATATTTTTACATCCAAAGGTTCTGATAAAGGCCTCATTTCTAAAATATATAGAGAATTGACTCAAATATATAAGAATTCAAGCCATTCTCCAATCGATAAATGGTCAAAAGATATGAATAGACAATTTTCAGACGAAGAAATAAATCTATTTCTAGTCACATGAAAAGGTGCTCCAAGTCACTATTGATCAGAGAAATGCAAATTAAGACAAATCTGAGGTATCACTACACACCTGTCAGATTGGCTAAAATGACAGGAAATGATAATGATAACTGTTGGAGGGGATGTGGGAAAACTGGGACACTGATACATTGTTGGTGGAACTGTGAACGGATCCAACCATTCTGGAGAGCAATTTGGAGCTATGCTCAAAAAGTTATCAAACAGTGCATACCCTTTGACCCAGCAATGTTTCTACTGGGCCTATATCCCAAAGAGATTTTAAAGGAGGGAAAGGGACCCACATGTGCAAAAATGTTTGTGGCAGCCCTTTTTGTAATTGCAAGAAACTGGAAATTGAAAGGATGCCCGTCAATTGGAGAATGGCTGAATAAATTATGGTATATGAATGTTATGGAATATTATTGTTCTGTAAGAAATGACCAACAGGAGGATTTCAGAGAGGCCTGGAGAGACTTGCATGAACTGATGCTGAGTGAAATCAGCAGAACCAGGAGAACATTATACACAGCAACAAGACTATAGAATGATCAATTTTGATGGACATGGTTCTCTTCAACAATGATGTGATTCAAACCAGTTCCTATTGTTCAGCGATGAAGATAGTCATATACATCCAGAGAGAGGCCTGTGGGAACTGAGTGCAAACCATAGCACAGCATTTAAAGCTTTCTATGAATATTTCCATGCATTTTGTTTTCCTTCTTAGGTTGTTTTTTTTTTCTTCTTCTCTTTCTAGATCTGATGTTTCTTGTGCAGTGAGATAACTGTATAGATATGTATACATGTATTGTATTTGTCATACAATTTATCCTATTTAGCATGTATTAGATTACCTGTCATCTAGGGGTGGGGGTGGGGAGAAGGAGGGGAAAAGCTTGGAACAAAAAAAAAGTTTTGCAAAGGTCAATGTAGAAAAATCACTCATATGTTTTGTAAATAAAAAGCTTTATTAGAAAAAAGAATATATAGGCCAGGGGCAGCTAGATGGTGCAGTGGTTAGAGCACCAGCTCTTAATTTAGGAGGACCTGGGTTCAAATCTAACCTCCAACACTTAATACTACCTAGCTGTGTAACCCTGGGAAAGTCACTTAGCTCCAAGTGCCTCAGCAGCAACAACAAAAAAGAATATATAGGCTAAAAAACAAATCATAAAAACAATCAATATTTTCATTAAAGAAAATGACAATTATGAGACAACATACCAAAATTTAAGTACCCAAAGTTGTAGATAGGGAGAAAACTTGAATCTCTAAATTATTTGATCAAAAACATAAAGAGCAAGTATATAAATTGGGCATGGAACTAACATTAACTTTAGAAAGAAAACAAATTAAAAATTCTAATTTAAATATCAAATAAAAAATCCTGTAAATTAAAGGAGATATTAAAAGTGAAAGTAGGAAAATCCTAGAACTAATAAATAAAATTAAAAGCAGCTTTCATAGAATAAAAACAGACAAACTACTGGTTAATTAGGTTAAAAAAAGAAAGGAAAAAAACAAATTACCAGTATAGAAAATGTAAGCAAGTGAATTCACCAATAATGAAGAAGAAATTAAAGTGCAAATTAGGAGCCACTTTGTCCAATTATCTGTCAATAAAACTGAGAAACAAATAAAAATGATGCAGCTGCACAAATGTAAATTGCCCAGACAAAGCAAAAGCAAAAATAAATTTAATTAAAAAAGACAAGTTATGAAACTACATCTTGCTAAAAAGATGTATGTCAGAGGTGCAACCTAAATCCTGGTCTTCTTGGCTTCAATATGATTTCTATATGCTCTATATAACCTCTTCTCTTCTCTGTACAAGGAAATATATATGTATGTATGCATTGTTTTTATGGTTTTATCATATAGACGTGTCATCCTTTCTAATGAGCAAAGCTGCAGGAATCATTTCTCATTTAAAAGTATACTTTCAGGGCAGTTAGATGGCATAATGGATAGAGTAGCAGCACAGGAGTCAGGTGCATCTGAGTTCACATACAGTTTCAGACACTTAATACTAAGTAGCTGTATCACCCTGAATGAGTCATTTTATCCCAATAGCCCTACCAAAAAAAAAAAAAGGAAGTATAATTTCCAATTTAGTTTTTTCTTTATTAAAAGAAAAAGAAAATTATTATGCTTTTTAACTTCTATTTTCTATATTGTTACACTTCCATATCCTGAAGCCTTCATTCATCTCGCTTTCTTCTTCACGGCATTTCCTTTTTTGACACACAACAATTTTGAATTTGAAGATCACATTTTCCAAAGTGTACAAAGTATTTGGAGCACCGTTGAGATGTGCACAAACCCTTATTGTCTATACACTTCTTAGTTTTAGTTAATTCACCATACCCTGTTGAAAAAAGAAAAAAAGATGTTTTTTAAAAATTTTTATAAACCCATAGAAAAAAAGATTGTTATAATTTGTAATATGGATTAGAAAGTTCATCCATTAATTTGATTTTTTTAAAAAATGTAATCTTTCAAGAAAGAATATAATATGGTACTATGGAAAAATATTTTGGTTCCAATGTGCTATTTATAAAAGCAAAAATAAAAACAATAAAAAATGTAACCTTGTGAATCTCATCTCTTTGAGCCTTTATTCAATTACCTTTAAAATAGGAGATATTTTATTCACACTAAACTACCTTAAAAGATTACAAGGGAAATGAAATGCCTATAGAAATTGAACCTGAGCTTTCACTGGTATAGCATATCTAACACTGGTATAGCATAACTAACTAAGCATAGTTAGATATAGCACCTCAGTCCTATTCAATAAACTCCCATGTTTCTAACTACCTCTACAGAGAGAACTGGATTTAAAATCAAGACTGCCAGAGTTCCCAAATGACCTCAGAAAAAATGTCTGAGCTGTGTGATCTTGAATAAGTCATGTAATCTTGGTTTACCTTTGCTTCCTCATTTGTAGAACAACACTAATAGAAAAAAAAACATTAAAAATTAAAGCAGGGGAAGCTAGGTGGTACTGTGGAGAAAGTCCAGGCTCTGGAGTCAGGAGTACCTGAGTTCAAATATGACTTCAGACACTTGACACTTACTAGGCTGTGTGATCCTGGACAAGTCACTTAATCATAATTGCCTGACAAAAAAAGGAATAAAAAAAGTAAAAAAAGAAAAACTTTAAGTTCTAGTAATCACTGTCAAATATCAAAACATACTCAGATTCCTAGCTGATAAAATTAAAGAACACTAGTTCCTTTGCCACTAGAAATGATATTATGCTGAGGAGAGAAAAGCAGAATATATGAATTAGGGATTTTAATAATCACCTAACTATTCCCTTTAATTTTATAGATAAGGAAACTGAGGTTCATGGGAAAAAAGGGGAATTGGTAGATCACATAAGTACTAAATCATAATCAGAAGCTGAATCCAGGTCTTGTGACTCCTAACACAGGCTGTACTCTTTCAAGGACAGCCTGGAATATCTCAATGTCCTTTCATAAACTACTTTATGAAAATGCCGATAGTACAAAAAGAAATAGCTTGTGGGGATAAAGAAACTGAAGCAGTGGGTCAATACTTAATTTGAAAGTCAAAAGAATAGTTTTTAAAATAAATAAGTTCTTAGTAGTTTTAGAAAGGAATGACAGTATAAAGCAACAAATGGAAGCTTTTTGGAAGTGATGAGATGAAGGGTGGAAGGATATTATAAATCTGTCAATAACCAAATATTTATTAAAAATCTGCTATCTCCCAAGCATCATGCACAATAGTAGGGATCATGATGCAGCAGAAAAAGGTGTGATTTTTTTTCCCTCCACTTGGATACATGATCTCTGAGTTTTAATCCAAACTCCACCACTCATATTAAATCTGTGACCTTGGACAAGTCAATGACCTCTGTTTTCTTAGCTATAAAATGGAGTAGCGATCACTTGAATTCTCAGACACATCCAACACAGGGTCTTATAAATCTAATGTGATTCTGAAAATATATTGCTACTATCCTACTCTAAGCTGCCCTAATTTTTTGTACTTATGAAAAGTTTTCTAAATACATAAAAATCTCTGAAGACAATTTCTCTCCATCCCTCTCATCCTAGTCCTTCCTCCTAATTGCCCTAAGCAAAGCATTGTCTACCTAAATTTGTTCTCATAATAAGCTGTTTAAACTAACTGTTTAAATGCAGCTTTTTTCTTAAAGTCTTTAGTGTTAAAGAGGTCCCAACACTAGTTCAAAGGCCAGCTAGTCTGGACATCTGATGAGGAGTATTATTGAACTCATCCTCCATATTCTTAGTGCTATCTCTTTACAGATCAATCTAGTCCTTACCTGTACCAGTATAGTAGATGATCACAAATAGCACCAAGAAAACCAAATAGAAGATCCTCATGACAATTGTTGACTAGAACCTGGGAACAATTGGAATGTTGAAGGAAGGCCAGCTAAGTAGAGACTAGGAGGATATAAAACAAGTGAGGTCCGAAGAAACTGGAACCCTTTGCTGTCCTTGACTCAGTTCGTTTCAGCTCCTATACACTTGAATCTGACAGAAGGAAACTTTCCGAGACATTAGAATACCCTTGAATATATTTATGGCTAGTGAGTTACCCAATAAGGAAGGAATATGGAGATTTTAAAAAGGAAATGTTGCTTTCCACACTGAAATTATAAATAATCCCACATATTGTGCAACTGAAAAAGAGTGCAAGTCATGTGGACTCTTTTCCCACCCTCTGGACGCAAGTGATTTAAGATGGGTGGGACCAACTTGAATGATCTGGCTCAAAAACCTTCTATCACAGGACACTTCTTCCTGCAGGGGAGCTTTTGCTGAGGCCAAGCCAATATAATAAAAATTTAAAATCTACTTAAACTTATTTACTTATTTGATGTCATATGATTTAACTACCAAAAATCACCTCATAGGGCTAGAAAAAATAATAATAATTTAGATCTGGAAGAACAAAAAGTCAAGAATATAAAGAAAATAAATGAGAAATATATTTGAAGGAAGGTGGCCTAGCCATATCAGATCTCAAATTGTAATATCAAGTGGCAATAAAAATTATCTCATACTAAGAAGTAGTAGAGTGGTAGATCCTTGAGAAAGAATAGGCACACAGAATAGAAGAATAAAAGACAGAAATTTAGAGTTTGATCATGCTCAAAGATCTAAGCTTTTGGGACAAATGTCACTATTTGACAAAAAATGCTGAGAAAACTGTAAAACAGTTTGAAAAAAATACAAGGTTTAGTTCAGAGTATTATACTCTATACCTTGATGAAGTCAAAATGAGTAATTGATTTAAACAACCAGGATGATATCTAAAACAAATTAAGAAGCCAAGTAATACTTAACTTGTCAGATTCATCAGAAGTGGACTTCAAGACTAAACAAGAGGGGCACCTAGTTGGTACAGTGGATAGAGCAACACCTCTGAAGTCAGGAGGACCTGAGTTCAAATGTGGTCTCTGACACTTAACACTTCCTGACTGTATGACCCTGGGCAAATAACTTGATCCCAATTGCCTCAGAAAAAAAATCTAAAAAAGAAATCGAGATATTATAAGAAGTAAAGTGAATAATTTTGATAATATTACTTTAAAAGGTTTTTGCACAAACAGAGCTATGTAGCCAAGATGAGAAAGAAGGCAGATAAAAAAATGGCAAGAAAAAGCTTTTACATTGGAGGAGTAGAAGAGATGATGAGGATGAGAAAGTGAACCTCATTCTCATAAAAATTGGCTCAAAGAGGAAATAACATAGATACTTAATCGGTTTCTATATCTTATTCTTCAAGAAAATAGGAGGGGAAAGGGACATGGGAAGGTGGAGAGGATAATAAAACAAAGGGCATATTGGGGGAGGGAGTGGTCAATACCAAAACACATTTAAAGAGGGATAGTGGAAAGGAGAGGGGGAAAGGAGGAAAGGGGGAAAATAGTTAGCAATAGTAATTGTAAAAAGAATTTAGGGGCAGCTAGGTGGCACAGTGGATAGAACACCAGTCCTGAACTCTGGAGGACCTGAGATCAAATTTGCTCTCAGATGCTTAACACTTCCTAGACATGTGATCCTGGGTAAATAACATAACCCCAATTGCCACAGCAATAAATAAATAAATTTAGAAGCAACTTTCTCTGTTAAGGTCTTTTTTTCAAACATAGAATGAACTGAGTCAAATTTATGAAAACAATAAGAGTCTTGTTTCAATTGACAAATGATCAAAAGTTATGATCTTTGCCCAAAGGACTATAAATTCATGCATGCCCTTTGATTTAACAACACCACTATTTGATATGGATGCCAAAAGAGATTCAAAAAAAAGAGGTGGAGGGGAAATGACCTATCTGTACAATAAAATATTCACAGCAACTATCTTCTCAGGGCAAACAATTTGGAAACTGAGGGGAGGTCCATCAATTGGAATGGCTCAATAAACTATGGTGTGTTTAAGATGGAATACTGTTGTTAATGAGAAATGATGAACTGGATGCTCACAGGAGGAAAAAAATAACCTGAAAAATCTTCCATAAACTCAAGCAAAGTGAAATGCACTATATACAAAGTAATAACAATATTCTGGAATGAACAGCTGTGAATAATGGAAAATTTACCCAGAGAAGGAACTGATTGTATCTGGATACAAACTGAAGCATTCTCCCTTTCTCTCTTTTTTTAAACTATTATTTTTTCTTGAGAGTTTTTATTTTCATTAGGGTGGAATATCTATTATTTTTTTCAGAATTTGACTTTTGTGGAAATGTTTCCATAACTTCACATAACTTTCCATAACTTCACAAGTTGTTTCTTAATTGTGGATGGGAATACAGGAGAGAGAATAGAACCCCAAAATTTTAGAAACAAATGCAATTTTTTTGTTTTGAATGAACTGAAAAATATTAAATAAATTAAACAAAAAAGAAAAAAACAAGGAAAGCAGAATGTTATGAAAAATATTTGCAGCAAGTTTCTCTAAGAAAAGCCTCATTTCTCAAATAAATTGAGTACTATATTAATTATATAAGTGCCAACAATTGACGTGAATGCTGGACAAAGTAATGATTGAAATGAATATGATTGGGGCCAGGCGAGTTCAAGTTTACATCTTGGAACTGACTTTATTTCTTACAACTTCTCTTTTATACCCAATCATAAGTATGTTTTATTCACCACAAATTGTCATAAAGCCACCAAAAGTATAAGCAAGGTTGTAACATTTTCTTTGTTTTATTAGTCAAAAGTTTATCCTGTTTTTTTAATTTTCCTTTCAAAAGATTGTCTGTTCACAAAATATATTTTGTCATTTCATCTTTCTTATCTCCAGTAAATGATTCAAGGAAACTCAAATGTGAGTCACCAGCTGTGGAACTAGCCTTACCAAGTTACCTAAAGTTCTCCAAGCAACCTTGCTATTCTTCAGTCTTCCAAAGGAGTTACAGCTGGCTCCCCACATCTCCTCCTTTTTTGATTTTTAATTGTAATTCATGAAAGTCAATCAAGATTGGTTTCAACAGGATCATTATTATTCTAAGAAAAGAGGGAAAACAAAAGCAAATTAAAATAAAAAGCAATATATATAGTATAGCTTGAAAGAGTGTAAGAAATTTATCTTTAAAAGGATTAAGTCTGTGAAAAGCATTAATTATAGAGGGTGCAACTCCTTATGGATCAATTCCAGTTATGGGTGCATTTTCAATACGGAAGTGATTACATTTAAACTATTGATATCTAAAGTAACATTAAAATCATGCCAAGTTTCCAAGAGTCATGCACTTCTCTTTTCCCATGATATATCGGGGTTGATGATAGTGTACATTAAAGAAGTAACACAGGGGCAGCTAGGTGATGCAGTAGATAGAGCACGAGCCCTGAAGTCAAGAAGATGTGAATTCAAATCTGGTCTCAGACACTTAACAGTCCCTAGCTGTGTGACCCTGGGCAAGTCACTTAACCTCAATTGCCTCAGCAAAAAGAAAAAAAAAAGAAAAGAAAAAGAAAAAGCAAAAGAAAAAAAGTAGTAACAGATAAATGAATATCAATAAGCAAATCTCATTGATAATCTTTTTGTTCAATGCCTCCAGCTCATCCCCTAAAAAGGTTATGTATTGTTCTAATAAATATAATGAAGCTATTAAAATCCTTATAAATATTTTCTTGTGCCTGGAATGTCAGAGATAAGTTCTTAGCTAAACCATTAGTGAACATTGCTGTCTGGACTTTGGACTGTAATGCTACAGCAGAAATAGTGATTAAAACTATTAAAGAAGTAAGGGCAATAATTCCAGTTATCAACAGGTCTATAAATCTTTTTAATTAGTCTGCTGTTTCAGCAATTATATGTAATGAATGTTCTCCTGCTCTTTGAAACCAAAGATAGGAATCATTGGTGGGAAATACTGCAAAGGAGAATTGCTCTACCATAAAGACATATCTAGCAGTTACATCAATACATTGAATGGTAATACAACTCACAAAGTAACATTCCAATCATATTATATGTCTCCTAACGTAAAGTTAAGGCAGTTTTTTCCCTTTACTTTGTCACAATTACCATTGTGATTAGACAGAAGTAAAGCCTGTGGTGGTACTATATAGTATTTACAGTATCCATACATGTTACAAGTCATAACCAAGGAGAAAAAGTAAAATATGATGAATACATTTCTCCACTCCCCTGCTCACCCGAGTGGATAAAATAGCCCCCCTTGCAAGGAACACAATTTCAGGTTTGACAAAATGTGTCATGAAAAGCCATGAGAAAGCCATGAAAAGATCACTTGTTCACTGCGACAGTCTTTATCTGTCCCCACATAGCAATCTCCATCTTCCGTGTTGCCTGACTCAATCCCTTTGTTGTTCTTGAAGTTTTATATTCTAAAGTTGGGCATGCTCTGACATTTTTCTCAGGTAGCCACATTGATTCTGTATATGATTGTGGAAAGACACAAGGAAACACTCGTACCCATGTTAATAATGAATCAATATCTTCCCATTTTCCTAATAATGGATATTTCCACATTACCTGTGCTGCCAGCCTTTTTTGTTCTGAAAAGTATTTTTCTTCTGGGGTGTACCCATCTTCATCCATTGTCAAAAAGTTTAAAGTATATAATATTTTTGATACTTTTCTTTGTAGAGTAGTGGTATATATTCCCCTTTTTCCTTATCAAGCAAGACTTTTCTGTCCTTATTATGACACTCTACAAGAGCTTGACCAGTGAGGTTATATGTAATCTTGTAATTAATTATATATGATAAGAAGAAAAGAATTCATTAAAAACTTTCCTAGTATAGGAGGAACATTAACTGTTTTTATCTGTTTAGGAATACCTATCAGAGCAAATGCCAGAGAGAGATAATTAATAGCATTTTTGACAGCCTCATTTGTTTCTAGTGAGGAAAAATAAAGGAAAAATAAAAAAAAAGTCAACTGTGGCATGAACAAAGAAAGTTTTCCAAAAGAGGACATATGAATAATATCAATCTGTCAAATATGATTACTGAGAATACTTGGAGAATTGACAAAGGAAGATGAAACATGGTGATGTATAAAGCAGAGAGGACAACTCATAATTATTTGTCTAACTTGTTCTCTTGTAATTTGGAATCATCTGTACAGTGTGGAGGACCTTTGATTAAATTGTTTATGACTGTCAATATCATGTTGGAGAGAATAAGTTAATTTAGTAGGATAAAATTATAACTGAGCATCAATAGTGTCATTGCCAGCTGATAAGGGTCTAGGGAGGTTAGAATGTGATCAAATATGAGCAATATAAATAGGATTGCAATGTGCACAAATTAACTGTTGTAGGTTAGAAAATAGGGCATGTATTTTAGAGGGGCAAGTAGATTTGATTTTTGAGGTTTCTATATGAGAATAGACTTAACTTTCATACTTACTGTCCAAAAGAATATTTAGTGGTTTTGTAACATAGTTAAGGAGAAGGATTATTGTGAAGATTTCAGCCTTTTGTGCTTAAATGTAATGACTTTGTATGACCTTATTATATTTCTTATCTATATAATATCCTTCTTTCCCTGAACTAGATCCATTGGTAAATTTAGTAAGTGCAGAATCAACAGCATAATTCTTTGTTGTCTTTGGGAATAACCATTGATATTTTTCACAAAATGTGAGTAATTTTATAGAATCGGTGATTATTTTACCACTATAAGTAGAATTAAAACTTGCCACTTTTTATTCTGAGATATTAAGGACATCATATGGGATATAGGAAAGAGTCAGTGAGTTAGAGATGTTATTTCTTTAATTTATTCATTAGATATGCAATACTTGTAGTATATGGCATAGGAGTGACAGGAAATTGGAGAGGAAGAGGAATCCATTCATGTATTCCCTGCGATTGATATAAACCTGCAGTAGGGGAACAGGAATAGCAAGTATTGCCCCTTGTACATTTTTATTTGGAATATAACTTTTTTTTTTCTCTACAAGGTGTAGTCCACATTTGGCCTCTGCAGAAAGAGTTCCAGGAGAACTTAATGTAGGGTTTCCTTGCAAAAGGGAGAATAATTGAGAAAGTTGATGTGTGAATAGCCAATTAATATTACCTAATAATTTTTAAAATCATTAAGAGTTTGTAATGAATCTTTTCTTATCTCCATTTTCTGGGGTCAGATTATGTGAGCATCCACTAGATGGCCAAAATTTGAAAAAGGGGCTTGTCTCTGAATTTTTTCAGGAGTAATTACCAAACCCCATGAATGTAGGGCTTACTCTAAATCATATACTAAGAAACTGAGATTGTTTTATTTTCCTCCTACATAAAATATCATCCATATAGTGAATTATTTTAGAATATGGATACCTCAGTCTCACTGGTGAAATAGCATGAGTGACAAAATTTTGGCATATTGTAGGACTATTTTTCATACTTTGAGGTAAAACTTTGCACTGAACTCTTTATGCAAGTGCCTCCATATTTATACTAGGAATAGTGAAGGCAAATCTAGGCTTATCCTCCTTTTGAGGAGGAATAGTTAAAAAAAAGTCATTAACTTAATGAGACCCATAGTGAACATGGTATCATTTATTGCACAAAGATCATGTAACATTTGTCATTTCCCTGATTTGTTCTTTATTACAAACACTGGAGAATTCCATGGGCTAGTAGAAAATTCAATGTGTCCTAATTTGAGCTGCTCAGAGATATAGAGCATTTAGCTTCTCCTTTGATTGAGGTCACTGTTCTGCCCACCCCATAGTGTCTGACAGCCACTGGATAAGTGTCTGCTGTGGGACAGGGAGAAGCTACAGTGGCCTATAATTGATATCTGAAAAATACAAAGATTGTTCATAATGACTGTTAAAAGGATGCAAAACATGATTGGAAAGACTAGATATAAATAATAGCATCTGTTCAAGGTCTCTGCCCCTTAGATTTGTAGGAATTTTTTCTAAAATATAACAATGAAAATAGTCAATGTTCCCTTCAGGATCTTCCCATCACAATATTTTAGAACTTTTGGTTTGATAAGGCTACTATTCCTATCCCATCTAATGAAGCAGCACTCTCTTGTAGTGGCCAGAATCTCAGCCAATTTGATAATCCAATAATTAACTCATTTGTACCTGTATCAATCAATCTTTCAGTAGTTTTTCCATGAATCTTTAAATGTATTTTTGGATGGGACCTTGTAATAGGTTTGTCCAGATAGCAGCTACTGCAGAACTACCAAACCCTGATGACTCCTGAGGGGTTGAATTCTTAATTCTTCCTAGTGCAACATTAGGCATTATTATCATTTGAGCAATAAGAGAATTGTGGGGAATTTCTACTATATTATTGCCATTTCTCCTGTGTAATCTTTGCCAAGCAACAAAAAACTCTCTTATAGTTTGTCCACTTCTACTTATAATTAAACCTACAGTCTCTGAGGGCAAAGTGCCATAAGTACCTGTAGGTATTTTTGAATTCCCATTTCCATTATAAGAACATATCTGTTTGCACTAATGAGATCTAATCCTGCACTCCTTTATTGTTCTAAGGTCTTGTACAGAGGATTCAGAAAGTTGTTGGAGGATGCCACCTACAGGTGGTTTATGAAAGAATTTTCTTAGGGAACCACTTGGGATGGAGGGACATTGCTGCCCCTATTGCTTGGTGGGGCTGGGCTTGGCCCAGTTCCCATTTCCAGCCAGAATAGGGGAGCCCTCTCAATCATACCAGAAGGCACTCTGAAGCCCAGTAATAATTCTTCTCACATTTTGGGCACAGAATCAGTGGATTCGTTCTTACATGGTTCTGTGTGAATTCCCATTTATCCTTTTCCTGCAATCAGGGGCCAAATGTCCCAATTTCCCACAATTAAAACATGCTCCTTTTCAGGATTTTGCACTGCAGCAGCTAAGAGATTAGGACTAAGAGTTGCAGTCCATACATCCTGGCACCTGGGGAACGTATCAGTTATACTTAGTTAGGGTTCTTTTTGATCCCATAAGAGCCTGATTACAATCCTTATTACAATTATCATGAGCTAATTGCTTCATCAAAATTTGAGCAGCAGTGAGGTCATTGATATTTCTTTGAACTGCCATAGGAATATAATCTACAAATTCCTCGAAGGACTCCCATGGTTACAAATTAGGATTACAAATTGTGAGGGCCACGGACAGTAGGGGAATCCTGGAAAAGCCATAAGACCCTTTTGTCCCTGGAGAACTTTGCTAATCAAGTCTGGCTTGGCTTCTCCATCCCCCTGGAGGTGGCAGCCCATCTGAGAAGTCAGGAGACAAGTCTAACTTTGCAGGTTTCTAGTCTCAAGAATCTTTGGAGGGAGGCAGCTAGGAGGCGCAGTGGATAGAGCACCAGCCCTGAAGTCAGGAGGACCTGAGTTCAAATTTGGTCTCAGACACTTAACATTCCCTAGCTGTGTGACCCTGGCAAGTCACTTAACCTCAATTGCCTCAGCAAAAAGCAAAAAAAAAATTCTTTTAACAATTCTTTTAATATTTTTAAATCCAAGGCTTGATTTAGGCTCACTGACTGTTCCTGACTCCTCAGAAGTATTTGTGTTAATTCTAAAGGAATATCATCAGGGAACATTACTCCACCTTTTTCTTCAGGCCTTAACACTACTTTCTGCACTGCCAATTTTGTGGGGAAAAGATGCATAGGGGGAGCTGAAAGGGTAACTAAATCAAGTTTCAAATTATGAATCCCTTCTGTTGCGTGTGTCTTAAAAGTGGGCAAACTTACTATAGGTTGCATTTTAAGGTCCCCAGAATCACTGTCATCAATTAGTTCAGGATCTGTCCCTATACATACAACTTCTTTATCATATGCACCTTTGTCTCTGAGATTAGGCAAATTTCTATAATATTCCATAGCGAAAAAACAACTACAGAAAACTCATCAGAGCCATCTTTATTTTTTAATCTCTCATTTATCTGTTCTCCTATTATCTCCCATTTTTCTAAATCTAGGGTTCTTTCTTCTGGAAGCCAAGGAAAATAATGTTCCATACATTTTTAAAAATTCTCAAACCTGTCTTTTTATGTTGCACCCTCTTTTTCTAATTATGTTTTTCAGCACTTGTATGTATTGGTTTCTATCTTTAAATTGAATTTCTCCTATTTAAAAAAAAATTCTTACCAGCAACACAGAGGCTGAATGCTTATTTCTCTCAAACTTGCTAATTTTTAACACACAACACAGAATACAAAGCAGACATCCTCATATACACACAAAGAGAAATCTTCTATTTTAAAAAATTCTTTCTCCTGATAAGCCTGCTGATAATCCTGTTACCCTTAACTTTTTATAATGGGCAGTTTTTTTTGGTAAGACATGTCTTATTATTTTTCTGTTTAGGAGTCACTTGCTTTTTTTATCTCTGGCCCTGTTTGGAGATCGAATTGTCAACAATTAATGTGAGAGCTGGAAAAAAGTAGTGAGTGAAATAAATATGAATGGGGCCAGGCAAGTTCCAGCTTACATCTTGGAAATGATTTTTATTTCTTACAGCTTCCTTTTATACCCCACCATAAGTATGTGTCTGTATCCCAAAGAGATCAATTTTTTTAATTAAAGCTTTTTATTTTACAGAATATATGAGTGATTTTTCTACATTGACCTTTGCAAAAAAAAATTGTTCCAAATTTTTTCCCTCCTCTCCCCCACCTCCATGCCTAGATGACAGGTAGTCTAATATATGTTAAATATGTTAAATTATATGACAAATCCAATATATTTACATACACACACACACATATATATATATATACACACACATATATATCTATAGTTATCCTACTGCACAAGAAAAATCAGAACTAGAAAGAGAAAAAAAAACCTAAGAAGGAAAACAAAATGCAAGCAAATATTCACAGAAAGCATTAAAATGCTGTGTTGTGGTCCACACTCAGTTTCCATAGGCCTATCTCTGGATGTATATGACTATCTTCATCACTGAACAATAGGAACTGTTTTGAATCACATCATTGTTGAAGAGAACCATGTCCATCAGAATTGATCATCTTATACTTTTGTTGCTGGGTATAATGAGCTCCTGGTTCTGCTCATTTCACTCAGCATCAGTTCATGCAAGTCTCTCCAGGCCTCTCTGAAATCATCCTGCTCGTCATTTCTTACAAAACAATAATATTTCATTACATTTATATACCAAAATTTGTTCAGCCATTCTCCAATTGATGGGCATCCATTCAGTTTGCAGTTTCTAGCCACTACAAAAAGGGCTGCCACAAACATTCTTGCAAATGTGGGTCCCTTTCCCTCCTCTAAGATCTCTTTGGGATATAGGCCCAGTAGAAACACTGCTGAGTCAAATGGTATGCACAGTTTGATAACTTTTTGAGCAAAGCTCCAAATTACTCTCCATAATGGTTGGATCTCTTCACAGTTTCACCAACAATGTATTAGTGTCCCAGTTTTCCCACATCCCCTCCAACTTTCAACATTATCTTTTCCTGTCATATTAGCCAATCTGACAGATGTGTGGTGGTACCTCAGAGTTGTCTTAATGTGCATTTCTCTGATCAATAGTGATTTGGAGCATCTTTTCATATGACTAGAAATACATTCAATTTCTTCATCTGAAAATTGTCTGTCCATATCTTTTGACCATTTATCAATTGGAGAATGCCTTGAATTCTTTTTTTTATTATACTATTCTTTTTTATTAAAGCTTTTTATTTGTATAACATATGCATGGGTAGTTCCCCAGCATTGATCTTTACAAAGCTTTCCATTACAAATTTTACTCCCAGTCCCGTCCCCTCCCCTAGATGGCAAGAAGTCCACTACATGTTAATAATGTTGAAGTACTTCACAAGTTGTACAAAAAAAATACTAACTACAAGAAAAAAAAGAAAATCAGAGAAAGGAAACACAATGCAAGTAAACCTCAATAGAGAGCATGAAAATGTTATGTTGTGGTCCATATTTCATATCCCTCTCTCTGGGTGTATATTGTTTTCTTCAGTGAAAAATTGGAACTGGTTTGAGAAAATTCTTCGTTGCAGAGAGCCACGTCCATCAGAATTGATCATCATGTAATATTGTTGTTGCTGTGTATAATGATCTCCTGGTTCTGCTCATTTCACTCAGCATCAGTTCATGCAAGTCTCTCCAGGCCTCTCTGAAATCATCCTGCTGGTCGTTTCTTACACAGCAATTTTGGATCTTGCAACTTTGCTAAAGTTGTGAATTGTTTCTAGTAGTTTTTTAGTTGAGTCTAGGGTTCTCTAAGTATACATCATGTCATCTACAAAGAGTGATAATTGGCTTCTTCATTACCTACTCTAATTCCTTTTAGCTCTTTTTCTTCTCTTATTGCTAAAGCTAACATTTCTAATACAATATTAAATAGTAATGGTGACAGTGGGCAGCCTTGTTTCACTCCTGATCTTATTAGGAATGGTTTTTCTCCATTACATATGATGCTTGTTGATGGTTTTAAATAGATGCTACTGATCATTTAAGGGAAAGCCCATTCATTCCTATACTCTCTAGTGTTTTCAATAGGAAAGGGTGTTGGATTTTATTGAATGCTTTTTCTGCATCTATTGAGATAAGCATATGTTTTTTGTTAGTTTGGTTATTAATATAATTAATTATGCTGATAGTTTTCCTAATATTGAACCAGGCCTGCATCCCTGGTATAAATCCTACTTGGTCATAGTGTACTATCCTG